>JANHFP010000819.1:18332-31985 GCA_032468135.1 Calamaria suluensis | reverse complement strand
TAAATATATTGTGAAGTATAGAAAAGAAAGAGAAGGACAGGGAGGGAAGCCCTCTAAATGAGACTGAGTTGAACCCTTATTTAGCTAGAATCCAGGACAGTGATGGGGGCAGAATACCAGACAATGGTTTTCCTAGTGAAAAAGACATATAATTCTAAATTATGATAGACCTTTTCCATTATTGCTGTAATATTTAGCACTGTTCATCCTGGACACTCCATTGTTACGGAAGCACCCAGTGCTGATTGTTCTTTGTGCAGGGGGAGTGAAAGGAATCTTGGCAGAGTTACATGCCACTATTCCTCAAAAGACATAATCTTTTTTTTTGGGGGGGGGGGGGAGCGTAATTGATGTTAACTATGGAGTACTGTCACATATTAAGTTGCTCTTTCATCATACAAAAAGGCCCTGCAAAAAGTATTTTGCTTAGTTGCTGTTTGTTAACTGGAAGTCTACAGAAGGAAGCTACCTCATGACAAAGGCACTATGGTACCAGACATGCATATGCCCTCTGAATCCAGTGTCCAGTTTGCCCTAGTTACTTAGGGAAGGAAAACTGAGCTGGAAGTAGCCAAGGACTCCTGGGAGTGCCTTTTTTCCATACTGCTGACAATGTCTAGTACCCAGTGGTGGGTTTCTACCGGTTCACCCCAGTTCAGACGAACTGGTAGTGGCAGCGGGGGGAAGCTCCGCCCACTGGCCTGGACGTCATCATGGATGCTCTGTGCATGCACAGAAGCGCAGTGAGCAAATCGAGCATGCACATGTGTATGCTCACAGGTCCAAACCAGTAGCAAAGATAAGTGGAACCCACTACTACCTGTACCAGATAAAAGGAAGGATACTTTTCTGCTATCTATCATAAGATAGTGATATGTGTAAGCCAGCAGCATGGAAGGAGGCCTCCTTTATTAAAACACTAATAGCACTGGGATAATATATGGTAGAAGTACTGCATATACACATCCTCAAAGATCAGGTCTAGGCCTGTTGCCTTGTTTCCATGTTTAAAGAATGAGACTTATTGATTGCCTTCTTTTAAAAAAGCAGAAAATGGAAAAAATAGCAGCTTATTTCCAACTTTCACCACTGGTGAGTCAGTTCTAAGATAAGTGATTTTGACTCAGTAAATTCTGGAGGTTCATTCATGGACAGATGTGTAATCTCAGGTGAAGGCTGAAGCTTTGGGATTAAAGTAATTTCAAAATCAGAACATGAATGAACTACTAGTTATTTTTTTACACCCCTTTTTACCTTTTTGTCTAAATTCCGAGCTTCAACATCAATAGAAACAACTCTGGTATCTTTAATCTCTTCTGCACAAATCTGCAGGTTAAAGGAAATGTTGCTTTAGTAATCTTGGAAGACACCTTATCATTGTAAATATTTATTTAAAAATGAGCTTGATAACAGAAATTACAAACCAAACAATGTATACATATTAGCTTAAGTAAAGGAAAAAACACTTGAGATACATTAAACTCTAGAAGAAACAGATGTGTAACTTAATTCACAACAAATTATAACTGAGTTTTCCTTTTACCGTAACAATGCCTTTTCCTGCAGGCTTTCCTTTCTTCAACATTAAAGGCTGAACAAGTGTTCTACTTGATACAATCTAAAACATAAAAAATGTACACATTATTCATTTATACAAAAATAATGTGAAAATGTGTTTTATAATTATTTATATTGTAAAAATCTGAACTTCATTAATCTTTCACAACTGCATGGTTGTTTTATAAGAAAGCACTGCTTCCTCTCAACAAGAATAACAAAACAGAAGAAAGAACAGTAATCCGCTATCTCTTTTCTTAGCTTAAAGCTTCTGTATATTAGTATCTCCTTTTATTTATTCACTACCAACAAAATAAAGAAATCTAATTTTTTACTTAACATTTTATATAGTAGTGATCATAATTGTTCACCATACCTGACCCAGGGTACATTCAGCTCCGCCAAGGTAATCATCATCACTTAAGTCATATGACTTATTATCAATATCATATATTCCAAATTTCAGCTTCTGAACTTTTTCAAAATAATAATCAATTAGCAGCTTTTTAGAAAATTGAGGATTCTGGCAATTCTTTATTTTTTCAGTTCGATCCAACTATGACAACAAAAAAAGAAAAAGGCTGCTTAACGCACAATGCGGTGTGAACAAAATAGATTCATATATAGCAAATGAAACAAACAAAATGTTCAAAAGTTATGATATTTATGCAGTTACTTACCAGGCACATTTAAATTATATTAAAGTAACCAAAGTATCTTTACAATCCCCAAGGCATGCCACAACTTTTGAGCACCCCTAACATTTGAAAATTTAAAGTTAAAAAATTTGACATGCCCTAATATAATATTCCCCTGGACTTCATTTCACTTGGGGAGACCAGTAGTGTGAGGCAAGTTGATGTCCAAGGAAGCATGTCTGGTGGTTTTTCCTAAGCAAAAATCTTCATAAAAACATGATGTTCTTCTTCTATACATAATTGGAAAGCATACCTCCCTAGTAACAATGAATATTGTGGATTTTTCTACACCACTCCAAACTTTTAACCTATTTCCATTTTAACTGAAATCAGAAGAATTATGTGTGACTATAATGGCCCATTATGAAAATTTATGCTATGGAACAGAATTTTATTTTTTTCAGTACAATTTTATTGGTTTTCTTGGGGTAGGGAAAAGGGTGAAGGGTATAGGAAGGGTGTTAAATCAATTTTTTTTTACAACAACTTGCTTTCCGGAGTTATATGATTCATACATCACATAAGTAAATATAAAATTCATATCATATTACAAATTTTTAAAGTTCTGTTGATTGACAACTGGTCTATCCTGCTCCTGAAACAAAAAAATCTTAATACCTCATCTTATTCAATTTCCAGTTTTCTAGTTACCTCTAACATTTTACACAGCACATTTATAAGTCATTATTTATCTTGAGAACTTAGCCTCCTTGATGATAGCCAAGTGTCTTCAGGTATAGACTTTGGGGTTTCCTATCTCTTTAAAAGTTTGCCTTCCTCCCCTCTCCCCCCAGACGCCAGGTCTTCTCCCTTTAGTAGGAGTTTATGGTCACTGTAAAAAGCTTCTGCTTCATTATTATTTATTAACTTGTATTTTTTCTACTTCCAGAATATTAAAAGACCTTCAGGCTTCAACCACCTAAACATAATACTCTTGGCGAACAATTTCTTAGAATAAAAATTGTTTTTTAATAGGAGCAACTTGTGATTGAACAAAATATTGAGTTTTCCTAGTCTATTTCAAAGTTAAAAATAAAAAGGTAAAGGAGTCCCTGCGGATTTTGGTCAATGCTGACTATAGGGCAGTGGTTCCCAATTTGGGAATGCCCACGCCCCATGGGGGGGGGGAAGGCAATTTGATTTTTAATGGGGGCAATTTGAACCTTCTTTAAACAAAGTTAATGGCCTTTTAGGCTTCCTCTGTGTGAGTAGAGTTCATCTTTTGAGTAAAATAAGAATTATGTCACCAGGGTGGGGGTGAGAATTTTAGAGATACTTAGATGGGACATGGCCAAAAAAAGGTTGGGAACCACTGCTATAGGGGATGTTTTTTCAAAGCCACTAAGCTAGTGTTGTCTGAAGACATTTCTGTGGCCAGCATGGTATCACGGAATACTGTTACCTTCCCACTGAAGTGGTACCTATATACTCAAATGTGCATGTTTTCAAACTGCTAGGTAGGCAGGAGTTGGGGTGAGGATGGGAGCTAAGCCCATCACATGGCGCTTTGGTCTCAAACCTGAGTCGTGGCTTTCCAGCTGACAAGCTCAACGTTTTAACTGCTGAGCCACCACATTGCCCCATTCTATTTCAAATAATATATTAAATAAATCACATATTCATATGTATGTATATGAATGAAAAAGAAAAAAACATAGTCTTTGAGATACTGTATCCAGTATTTTTCTACATAATGCTGAGAAAGGTAAAAGGAAAGCAAAAAATATATACAACCAGCAGCAAAGTAAATGGATTCTATTAAAACTATAGTTATGTTTGGAAAGATCTAAAGAGCTTGGCTGGGGTCAGATCATCCTGGAGAAGGTTCGTCTGTAATTGCTAAAAATAAGGTTCTTGAAACATGTTATAGCCAAATACTTTTTCAAATAATTAGAAGGAATAAATGCAAGAATAATACTTTAAATATTACAAATAAATGTATATTATCTGTAGACAGATAAAAACCACTATGCAAGGAATCCCAAAAATTGAGTAAGAATTCCTTTCTCATTTTTTCCCATCTCAAACTAGTCAATAAAAAGGTAAAGGTAAAGGTTTCCCTCGCACATATGTGCTAGTCATTTCCAACTCTAGGGGGTAGTGCTCATCTCCATTTCAAAGCCAAAGAGCCAGGACTGTCCAAAGACGTCTCCGTATGTCATGTGGCCAGCATGACTAAAGCACGGAATGCTGTTACCTTCCCACCAAAGGTAATAACAATTATTCAATAACTTTTTTGTTTTTTTATAGTTTTATAGTTTTTTTGTTATTAATTCAATAACAAGGAGCAAAATTATTTAACAATAAATGCATTTTACAATAGAAAGTGATATGTTAAATAACTAAACATTGAATGTACTAATAAAACTCATTTTGGGATCATTCAATTGTGTATCTATGGTTGTTTAAGGGGCCTGAAATTTAATGCATTTACCACCAAATTTGCCAAAACAATTCCTTGCAATTTTTCCACTGAAGTTAATTTAATCATACTTAAAACCAATCTATATCAACAGGCTTCCCCTACATCTGGTAAATTTATTACCATCAAAAATTCCTTACTTCAGTCCACTGATCGCCACCAACATTTTGAAGCAAGACACACAGAGGATCAGATTTTGAGCCGACATCTTTATCAATCAGGTTGTCACAGGATATGGACAGTTCCACCTTGGTCACGCAGTGAGCCATCTATAAACAGATTGGGCGGGGTGGGTGAGTCATTAAATGATAAAATTCAGTGTACAATGCATATAGAATCTGGATTGATTTATATATCAATGTATTTGTTGGTAATGTTCTTTATTAGTTCCGTATTGGTTTCTTATTGTTGCTATTCTTTTGGCATTTAAACCTATCAAAGAATGGAAGACAAAAGTTTACAAAGCTGCATGGATTTGGCTGAATACCAATCCTTATGTACAGCCAAGTCTTTTTCATCAAAACTATTTATATTATTATGAAAATAACCGTACGGCAACCATATTTAGCAAGATAAATATGTATTTAAACAGGCAGATACCTAACCTGCTATTTAATATTGTAGTTTATAGTAGTACTTTAAACCAATACAAATAGTAGATTCCACTTAGGTTTTTACTTTTCTAAAAGTCATAGAAACAGATAAAAGTTCAGAGAACATAATTCCTAATTTTTTCTTCCTAATGTAAATAATTTCAAAAGCAAAAAAGGACTAAATGATAGCAATCATGTCAGCAGTCCCATGTAACACCAAAAGGAAAAAAAACCACATTGCTGCAGGATGCCAAATCATATCAACAATGAATAAAATGATATCTATTCAGTTTCTGTTGTTACAGTCCTCTCACTCCACTCCCAGATTCTCAAAATACTGATACCACATGTGTCAGACCTATTAGACTAGGCATACTAATATAAAGCCCTCTGCCTTTTGCATACACGGACACATAAAATAGAAAAGCAAGTATGTTTTGGCTACATTGAGTCCTAAATCTTAACAACCACAAAAAGCACAATATGAAAAAGTTTCTCCATACTTAAAAAATAAATAGAAATTTCAGCTATTCAAGTATTAATATATACAGCTAAATATTTTTTCACTTTTTTCAGACAACAATAGTCTCCAAATAAAAACTATGTAACACATTATCACATGTTCTATTGGTGACATTTCAATAGGTTTTTTTACAATAACTTTATATTGATGATTAACTGAAAAAAACAAAAGTTGAAATAGTTTATCACGATTGAAAAGACATTTGATTTTAAAAATCCTATCTCTAAATAATTGTGCACCCCAATGCCTAGTACAATATTAGATAGTAGCAAAAACAAAAGAATTGAGAAGATACCTGAAAACTATTGCAAACATCCCATTCCTCTCAAACACAATAAAAAATATCAAGCCAATGAATATTAGCTTCAAACACTAAAGCATCGAACTACACTTACATTTTCACACAGTGGGACAAGTGAATACTCAGCTGCTTTATGTAATTCTCAAAGCAGTGTGAAAGGTAAACTTGAATCAACCAGCTTATATAAGAGAGGCTGCACTAACATACTTTGTATTAGAATGAAGAAACAATATTTGTTTTTTTAGGGACTGCCAAATCATATTGCAGTGGGAGTCAGAACAAACAAGAGACACCCTATCAGATCCAGAAATTTAAAATTCAGCAGTTTTAAGATTTAACTATACAAATTAAAAGCTCTTTCTTTTATTGTATGGTTTCCCAGTAAAATCCTATCAGTCAGTTGGGTACATTCCTGCGCTGCCACTTTGCTCCATTTTATTTTTTTCAACATTTCATTGGATGCTAGTTTACTAATCTATTGCCAATTTTAAATTATGATATTTGTCTATTCAATCCTCCTTACACTTTTTCAATGTTTTCCTCTTATATCCCAATTCTCTTCTCTCTAATCATTCTCTTTGACTTTTGCTTTCAGTTCATTGCCTATTTCTGTCCTACCTTCTTTCCCATGTGACTGCTGATTATAAGCAATTCATACAACAGGCATTTTTGTCACTCCAGAAGCTACCATTGTTAGTGGTGCTTGCTGCTTATATAAGTAGACCCCACCAACTCTAAGAGGACAGTAAGACTTTTTACTTAGGATTTAGGAATAGTTAGTATCTGGGGCAATTCAACCTGTTTTTTCTTGTGGTTTTTGTGTCATATCACTGTCAACTGACTTTTAGACGTTAGTTCCTAAAAGGATCAGTGGAATGTATCCCATTCCCTGGGTTAGCTAAAGTCTTCTCAATTGCAGAGTCAACAACAAATAAGACAGGGACCAATTTTTTTTTGGGGGGGGAGAATGCAATGCGCAGAACAACCCGAATGCCAAAAGGAAGAATAGTAGAGCGGATGATGCTGTGCTCTCAGGGAACACTAATCATTTCCTTTAAAGTAGGGTAGCACAAGGGAAAACAATGCAACATCAACCCATTCTGGGGACACAGTAACCCCCGTTCTGGGGGCACAGCAAGGACACCATTGTATGGACAAGATTCAGAGCAGCATATTCTTCTGCAAAGTCCAGTAGAGGGTGGAGGTAGTTTCTTGGTAGATCTTCCCCTAGTCTTAGTTCCCTAGCATCCCCATATAAGATACCACTGCATTCGTTTTGACTGTAACCAAGCTAGTAATCCTACAAAGATATTCAACCATCAGCATTTCTTGCCGCAGGCTTTGTTTCCTGAACGACTGTAATGTCCATGAACATTCTATGCTGAATCAGTTTATTATCAAAAGCTTTGCCGCCACAAACATGATGTAATTCCGATCAAACCAGATAAACATTAATTTGTGACTGCAATTGTCAGACATGCAAATATGGAAAAGATTGAAAAAAAGACAGAAGGAGTCAGTGTAATATATATAACTTCCATACCTAAAGCAAGCGTTGTTGTTATTTACTAAGTAACAAATTTCTAACAATGGAGTCCTTGTTGCTCTTTGAGCTTTGGTTGTTTGCTTGTAGATGTTTCATTACTAAATTAGGCAATATCTTCGGTACTAGAAGGGAGTTGGGTTTATTCTCCTTTCTAGCACAGAAGATGTTACCTAGTCTGGTAGTGAAACATCTGCAACTGTACAACCAAACTGAGAGCTACAAGGACTTCAGAACAACTTTGAGTTACATATATTCATGTCTCAACTTCTAACATTGTTTTATGGACTGGTGTGCATTTCTAATTCTCTCTATCCACACTATTAAATCAATAATGTATGTTTACATTTGCAACAAAGCATATATTATAGTATTACCATCATCAACATTATTGTTTCGTTCAATGGAATTTGCTAAATATCGGGAATGGAGGAAGATATAACATTAATAGGGATGATACTTGAAAATGAGAAAAAGCAAAGCAAAGGCCAGACAGAATGCCAAAATTAGGGCAACAGGGAGTAACGTAAGGGAGGCATTGAAGAAGCACAAAACACAAAAATTAGTGCTGACTTTTCATTTGAAAGGATCCTTTCATTGTTCTTCCACCTCATCTATATAGACGGGGTTACCTGCAATTCCAGTGCTGCTGATTTGACAGATATTTAATTTACAACACTATTTGTCCAAGAGCTACTTCAAGATAATACAAGAAATTAAAATTTTCATACTAAATCACCTGGTAGTTTTTGTCAAAGTGATTCTTGCAAGTGCCCAAAGTTACAGACATTTTGGTAAACCCTACAAAATGTATATACCTCTGTATTTTACTATGTATATATCTGGATATATACATATATATCCATATCCATATCCATATCCATATTCGTATATAGATGGAATATTGTTAAAAATGGTTATAAAATGGCATGTTTAAAAACTCAGCAAAGCTTGACTTCTGGTGGCTGCATAGATACACAAATGTAGTTTTCTTCAGTAATTGTACAGAAGTGACTTGTCACTGCCTTCTGGGAAATTTGCTCAATTTCTTAGGCTAGTCCCAGGGTTTCTGGTAGTCTTCCATTCAAGTGTTAATCAGGACTGGGTTATTGATGGGGTTTTTTTTCAATTCAAGTAAGATCAACTAGATGGTATATTAATTTATTCTGTAGATCTCAAAGCCCAATGGCTCAACTTAGATTTTACATTATTTACATTTCTGTGAAATGTTGTTCTGCACTTCTTGATGGGAGTAGATGTTTTGCCCCTTATTACTCATGTTGAACTAGCCAGTTAAAATACTCAACACCATCCTTTCAGGAAATTTATGCCTTTGGAATCACCAATACTGCTCGCCACTCCTATTTTGATTTTAAGGGATGGGAAGGGAGGTGTATATTTAAGCTTCTAATGGGCCCATCCTTACCAACACATTTTTCATTTGCCCTGTTAGTGTAATATTCTCCAATATGAACCTTTCTAGATGTTCAAGATATTTTGAAAAACTGACGTTGAAAAAGACTAGTCAGAATATGTAATAGTACTCCAAGAGAGATTTAAGTAAATGAGCAAGCAAATGAAAAGCTGTTTTGGTCTGACTGATACTATACATGTAAAGTGCAAACAGTATATAAAGAAAAGTAAAGAAACATAAAAATGCTGCATAAAGTTATGTGATTTTACATATTTCATGACCAAGAGGGATTTACTCTGCATGTTTGAAGAGTTTACACTCATGGCAGTTAAAAATTACTGGTGTCTAAAAGCTATTTCAGCCGCCGCCATTCAGTTGTGTCCAACAAACCCGGTCACTTTATGGATCAGTGTTCCCCTTTTCCCTCTGACTCACATCACCTCCTTCAGATGTACCATGGCCATCCCCAAAGCTATTTACATTTGACTTATATGATTCAAAATAGTTTAAAGTTCCCTAAGCTACCCATTCATGGAATCTTACTGGTGTGTATACACATTAATTCCTGAAGACTGACATGCATGTAACCTTCAGTGTGACTTACAGTAAAAAAATCAAAATTTGGAAGACACCTCATATTCTTTTGCTATAACCTGATGCTTTGTGTACATGATCATCACTACAAGCATTAACAGCACCTCAATTTGTACCTATACCTTGACCATAATGGAGCCCAGAATTCCCATCATAAGTCATGATAGTGATAAGCCAAGGCATCCAAAAGGACTGAGCCTATTTTTTAAACTTTTGCAGTGGTCATTAATGAATCAATGCTTCCCGAGTGTGCTTGGATGCAAACCAGCCCAAAAGGCCAAAACTGGAAAGCATCATCATAAATCAGTCACATGACCATGGAACACGGCAACGGGCCACAAAAGTTAAATTAGTTGCCAAGACTCCAAAATGTGTGTGCAGCCACCAGAACTAGATCATAATTAGGGGTTTTTTTGAGGGGGGGAAGGTTCAATATAACTTTGAATGGCCATTAAGCAACTGATAAGGAAGAACAACCTCTAGTTATGAAAATATATAAAGCTTAATGGGACCCTTAAGTGTGTGAGCAACTGGAGCATCATAGCCAATCCTACACCTATCTGTAAAAAAAAATCCTACTGCATCTAGTATCTCTTGGGTAAAAATGAACAGAATTGTATTTTAAGTCCTTTTATTTACTTGTATTTATGAATTTTTTTACGCTGCCCATCTTCTCTACACACCTCTCACTACCATGCTATCCTAACTCTTAAAAGTGTCAATTGTTTTTTTAAAAAAGATATATAAGCTAGAACATGAACGCTACTACTATACTACAGGAATGTCACATATTGTTTCCCAGAAATATGGGTATAATGAACTAGTTCTTGGGGATGACATATCTTCAGCCACAGCACCATCCCAATAATCCAGGGCAAAGCATTGTAGCTTCATTAATTACATACTGAACAATAGAGCAGACTACTTGGTGCTCCCAAACAGGCTGCAAAATAATTATGCAAAATAATCCAGCATTTCATGTTGTAACATAAATTTAGAACAGGGTTCTTTTAATATTAAACCTTTTTAAGATAGTAGACTGTGAACTGGTCAGTCCTTCCTTCCTTCCCTATTTTTTTATATGCTCTACAGTACTATGTTGGGAAGTCTTGTGTGAATGGAGGATAATTTCAAATATTTGAAGAGATATTCCCTATGAGTAATAAATTACTAGGTTGGGTCAAATGCTGAGCTAAAAACATTCTGGTGAATAAAATGATTCTACTTTACAGTAGAATAAGGACACACAGACAATGTATTTTATCAGCAATTTAAAAACTAATTCTTATATTTAAGAATATCAGTGTATCTCATAATTATGTTTCTAGTCGGGGTGTAGCTACATATATAGTAATGTTAGTATATTACTTGCTAAGAAATGGTGATATTTTCTGAAATAAGTGCATTGCTTGCAATGAATGTGTTAACAAATCCAGCATACTTGGTAATTCTTTCTCATCTGTTATGCATTATATTTATTAATCAGAAGTTTCATTGTCTTTATTCAACTTTATTTGAATTTTTAAAAAGGATTTTGGTATATATACAAACATATTTCCTGTATTGCATTTATTTTCCAGAATTAAACAGCAAGAAGGGTAATTATTCTGAGTTTGCTATGCATTCATGCATCACCAGAATATAAAATCACCAGAATATAAGATCTATCAGTGACAGAGCATAATAGTGAAAACGCTTATAGAACAAGAAAAGATCCCAAGATGTTTCAATTCATGTTTTATTGGTCCTTTAAACAAATTTCCAGTATGTGAGATGCATAATATATGGACAGCTGCTTTGTTTAGGAAAACAAGGCACTATTGTAGATTTTCTCCATTATGCCTGAATGTAACTGCCATGAAATAAGTAACTTCAAATTTAACTCAGAACAGATGTATTGTTTGATTTCTCAAGCCTTTCCTTAACTACATCCTACTGTAGGTCCTTTTTTAGATCAGCCAGTTTAACTAGGTGCTGCCACCTGCTGGGTATCCTACAATTAATAAAAAAATTGTACTAAACTGCTGATACCTTTTCTCATCTCTGATTCTCAATTACCTTTCCCAAAGTGACCAGTTTTACTTGTCACATGATTAGTTCAGTAAATCCAATTATCTCTTTTCACAATTAATTTAATATTTAATAACTTTGGAATCAATTTTAATTTGTCTAGCTGCATTACTAATATATAGAAACATCAAGTGTGCTCTTATATGACGTGTGTGTGTAAGTAATTTCAATTGAAGCCAGCAATATTCTTCTTCACTCGCTTGGTATTGGAGACTGGCTGATCCAGGAGAGGAGTCAAACAGAGAATTAGCCTAGAATTGTTACACAGGAACAAGAATTGGAATTCAATCTCTCTTTTTCTCTCTCTCTCACACACACAAAAATGCAGTTGAATTTTATGTAATCTGATTCAGGTGCAGACTGCAAATCAAGGAAGATTCCTGTGAAATAGCCATGAACAATAAAGTAGCTTAATGAATTCTTCACATGTGAATCTTATTCTTTACACCTAATATTTTGTTACATTTATATGTTCTAGTTGTACACACATTTGAAAGATAGTTTTTACATAGGATACTGTTATTCTTCTGATCTTTCAAACTTTTCAAAATTTTCTGTTATTTCCAAACAAGTATGGAACATATTACACGTCTACAGGTTACATATGTAGTTCTATAATTAATCCATATCTTAGTAATTTTAATATAATTGTTGTAATTAATATGTATGTAATTATGTATCTCCAAGAGAGTGAGGCAGGGAAGCTACTAAGAAGATACTCCCTGTATAAAACTATTTTACATAAGATACATTAATGTACACAGCTATAATTCCACTTTTATTATCTAGAAACATTTAAGTAGTTTTCTATATTGGAGATAAGTCTTCATTTAAAAATAAGTGTATTATTATATTAATACAATTTAGTAAATGAGATTGTTAATTATGCAATCTTTGTAATTTAACTGAAGATCTTTACTGCAACCAAATGTTAGCCATTTAGCTTGGCATTATTTTGGGGTAATAAAACCTAAAGCTTGCAATAAATAAATGCATATCTCAGCTGAATTTGGGAGGAAACGTGTTTGTTTATTTCAGTAGGTCAACTATAATGCTTGTGCAATGTTCCAAAACTTATCAATTGCAAATTTACTCAAGATTTTTATTCTTTATAAACAAGGAATGTAGCAGTATACTAGAATGAGTGCAACAAAATTGAAAACTGAAAACAGTATTGACATTATGAAATTGTCATCAACAGTATTACAGAGAATAGCCTCATTCTAAACTAAAATAAATGCAAGCTACTCACTGAATTGTTGATAAAGTGGAACACAGGACCTAAAGATGCAATACAGCTAAAGTAATATTTTTCCTGGGACAAACTCAGAACTGTTTGACAAGGTTTCCCTTGTTATGACACTATAGCTCTAGGTTAAATAATAAATACTACCTGTGAAAAATGTCAAAGAAAAAATGTTACCTTCCCTGAGATGACAAATATTCATGTACTAAGAAAAAGCATTTTCTGCACATTTGAAAACTATGTCTATTTTTTCCTATCCTAATCTCCTGCAACAAAAGTGGGAATAGTCAAGGCTATGGTTTTACCAGTTGCAATGTATGGCTGTGAATGTTGGAAGACTGAGCGTCAAAGAATTGAGGCCTTTGAACTATAATGCTAGAGAAGACTGCCTACGAGTCCTTTGGACTGCAAGGCAATCAAACCGGTCAGTCCTAGAGGACATCAACCCTGACTGCTCTTTAGAAGGTCAGATCCTGAAGATGAAACTCAAATACTTTGGCCACTTAATGGGAAGGAAGGACTCCCTGGAGAAGAGCCTAAAGCTTGGAAAGATTGAGGGCAAAAGAAGAAGGATCAACAGAAAATGTGGTGGCTGGATGGAGTCACTGAAGCAGTAAGGTAAAGGTAAAGGTATCCCTCGCACATATGTGCTAGTCGTTTCCGACTCTAGGGGCCGGTGCTCATCTCCATTT
>JANHFP010000816.1:186134-198030 GCA_032468135.1 Calamaria suluensis | reverse complement strand
TGCTACTGCTATACAGAGGGTACAGCATAATTAGGGTAATTATGCTCCATACAACAGTGGAGTAAATGAATGTGACCACCCAAACTCACATGTGACCCTGGGCAATGTTTAAAAGGCAGGTTAACAACCAAAAAGTTCAACCATTAAAACTAATTAAAAACAAAAATTACAGTGACAAAAAAGATTGGGGGGATGCTGTTTAAACATATACGCAGTGCAACCATTTAATGGGTTCCACACGTCCATGGGATCCCCAAGCCCAATGGTACATCCAGGTTTTGAGGGCCAGCAGGTTTGGGGCCAATCTAACCTATGCATGGTTTCCCCTCTGCTGTACCTCCTTCCTTCTCCCAAAAAGTTCATTATCTGTTATGTCATGAATAGTTTGTTTTATTTGTGTCCTGCCTTTATTAGTCTACAAATAACTCAAGGAAGTGAGCATAACCAACTCAAGGCAGAGAACATATCCAACAGTTAGGATGTCATATAAAGAGGATACCTCTGTGGTTGTCATGATGGCTATTATTTTTGCTTCCAGATAACTTTCAATGGAAATAGGATTTTCCATCTGTATCTAATCCATCACTGCCCTGCCTATCATGATATGCTAATGTCATGTAACATAAATTTCTTACTGTATGTCTAAAACATTTATTCAGAGAATGGGAATTCCATTCTGTGTAAATTAAATGCCCCATTTAATTTTGCAGCATACCCATATGAATAAGAATAAATAAAAATACTTTTTTTTTCCTTAGGGGCTGGAAGGTGAAGATGAAGGAGCAATAAGTATGCTGTCTGATAATACAGCTAAACTAACTTCAGCTGTTAGGTAAGTATGAAACACTTTAATTTGCAAGAGGTTCACCATTTAATCAGTTTCCTTCCTTATTCTGATATTAGACTATATTTCATGTTAGTGCAATGCTCTTCTTTAAATATTTCATGAAATATAATGATTGTAAAACCATATGCTACAAATCTACATTTTGGGAAAAGTAGTAGCTCTTTAAGAATTGAAAACAATTTTATGGATTATTATGTGTTGCAAAATTAATTTTAATTCCTGTACTGGTACCTCATTTGACTTAATGGATATACTACGTTATTAGGGAGTATTTGAATCATGAACTGTTTTATGGCCACCAATCAGAAATATGATGAGGGTGAATAGCTAGTTTACAACAAACCAAAATAACACAATAACCTTGTGTTATTTGCAAACTCATACTAGTAAAATACAAGGGTATCAAAACCAGATGTGTTATCTGCAAAATCGTACTGGTAAATAATAGGATATCAAAGTTTAAGATTTCAGAGCATATATAGAAAGATTTTGACAGTATATTATTGAGGTTCATATTTTCTTCTGCAGCACATTCTATGGCTAGCAAATAAGGGCAAAACAGGATATAAATATTATTTAGTTCAGAATACTTTTAATATTTCCCTGAGGCCCAGTTCTGAGATGCATCTTCATGGATTCTCCCTTTCCCTGCTTTTATTTGATACATTCGTAATATTTGAGATTTATTCCCAAATTGCATGTTTGTATATACAAACTAATTATGTTATTAAAATATAATAGACAAGTTAATTTGAATGAAATCAGTTCTCCCAAAACTTCTAGAAAAGAAAAGACTTATAGATTTTCATACAAATGTAGCAAGAGCTACATTTGAGATTTATTCCCAAATTGCATGTTTGTATATACAAACTAATTATGTTATTAAAATATAATAAACATACAAGTTAATTTGAATGAAATCTTTCTCAGCTCTCTTCCAGAGCTTCTAGAAAAGAAAAGACTCATAGATCTTCATACAAATGTAGCAACAGCTGTTCTGGAACATATAAAGGTATAAAACATTGCCATTTTAAAGTTTATCCTTTTAATTGAGCATATTAAAATGAATGTTCAGCCATATGTTTTATTTCTTTCAAAAATAATATGCAACAAAAACACAGAGAGATACTATGTCTTTTGAAATTTGATTCCAAGTTTTAGATGTGACTGAATCAACACAGAGGAAATGGCTAGGACAGAGTTTTTTGGCAAGAGAATATGCAGCAGTAGTTATAATGAACAATTGGTTGCATTATGTTTCTGTTATATATAATGGTTTGAACATAATTGGCACTCTGCAAGATAGCTTACATTCATCAGATAATAAATGGCTTTGATTTTCAGCCATTACTAATTTTCACTGTTTGGATTTCTTGAGTCTTCTCTCCCAGATCTATTTTATAAAATTAGGCTACCATTTAGATCAGTATTGATTTATACTTTATTATCATTTTGAGGCAATTGTAGAGCAGAAAAGGGAAAAAAATAAAACTTCAATAGAAATAAAATTACATTCTGTTATGTGCTTAGTAAAATAGCCCCAGTTCCTACTTACTCCAACTTTAATCTGCTCATCGTGGTTTGTGAACCTTTAACAGTTGTTTGGGTTCCAAGAGTTCCTCTGCGACTTGACCCTTTATTTCTTTCTCTGATAAAGTAATCATTTAAAAAGGAAAGAGTCTGAGAGGGATACAATAGTACCATGTTGAAGAGTAGTTTGACATGGTTTAAAGCAGGAACTGATCCATGCAAGTGAGTGAAGTCCCATCCACATGGGATCAAACCAGTGTGTGAAACCATGTCCTCCAGTCCAGGGAAATCCATCATCCATTCCTTGGCATCCAAAAAGTTGAGGGCCACTGGTTTAAAGTACAGCCAATATGTATATGAATTTCTAGCCTCCATACTTGAAAATTCTGGTTTTGACCTCTTCAGAGCTCCAATAAATTGCAAAATATTGTCTGGTATCATCCATGCCAAGAAGAAATAAATTCCCTTCATCATTCACAAAAATGCCATAATGGGTTAGATAATAGCATTTTGGATTCTGTGTAAATACAGTTGCTCTTAAAACGAAGTGTTCTTTTCAGTCAAAGTATCCTTGTCATGTGAGATTGGGTGGCAGGGTTTTTTATAATTGTATTTGTTATTAAGCCAAACAAAATAGCTGGTTTTAAATAAGCATAGTGTGGGTTTTTTATTATTTAAAAAATGATTTGGCATAATTCAATCCCTTTATAACAATTTAGCTTGCCTGACTTTTTCATTTCATACTCAGAAAAGCAAACTTTTTTTAATAGTCCTATATTTTTATCATTGTTTAAAATGTATGAAAACTTTATTCCAGAGGCTTTATACTCAAGCTGTTGTTCTGCTGGACTGAATTCTTATTTTTGTCTGTTGTTTTTTAAAAAAAGAAACTTAGGCAGAATTACAGACTACTGTCTCATGCTGCTGCAAAAAAAAAGTTCATAAAAGAAAAGTAAACAATTTAGTCTTTTTTACTTCCATGACTTTTCTAGGTACAATCTTTTGAGAATACACACTTATTGAATAAGAATTGAATTTTGGAAATTGGTAATCAAACCAACAACTCAATTATTATAATTAAAATATAGTGCTATAGATTGGTTTTTAATGAGCTTGAATAAAACTTTATTATAGCTGAAGGCAGAGGTAAAAGATACACCTGAAATTTTAATCAGTTTTTTATGATGATATTGAATTTTAGAAGATGTGTCTATTATTGAGAATATTCCACCCCCTGCATTGAATAAGTACAATCAGTTTCTCTACTTTTTTTTGCACAAAATGTTTTTCACAATTGTCTTCAATAACTGGGAGCTTAATTCAACGGACAGTCTGTTTCCATAGAAAGTAATGTTGAAAACAAAGTTAGTTTGTTTTTTCTTCAGTGTTTTGCATTGGACCGCTGTCAATCTGAGGCAGGATGTGGTTTGGAGTTGACTGTCTTTTCCTCCCAAGGCATAGAAATCAGATGGCCTTACTGAATTAGATGCTTTTGACACTGCAGAGGTGGAATAAATTATTAGCATGCTTCCTTTCTGCTTCAGGAAGTTTCTTAGAGAAAAATAAGAGGAGAGAAAGCTAGCTAACTTTCCTGTAAATTTTTATCAGTTGAAGCCAAAATGGAGGAGAAATATTATTTTCTAGAATCCTTAATTATTATTCCATGTCTCCATTATTTGCATTGCAGTAAGAGGTGGTAATTTATTTTTATTTTTTATCATTAATTTTGTAAAAGAATAATTTATTTTGGAATACATTAGCTGCTCCTAAATCTGTATTTAAATAGGTTCTTGTACATGCACATATATACAGGCATGCACACACATATATATGGAAAGATGTCTTTGTGAATATATGCACATCTGCATATGGACACAGATGTGTTATCCTCCTTTCTAGTCTGTTGGAAGGTTACTTGATCCAGTGAAGTCTTCTATGAATGGAAAAGAGAAATATGATTTAAAAAAATTGAAATAAGTGAACATTACCCTTCTCCCATTCCCATCCATAGAAGCCACTCACTATAGAATCTAGACTTTGCCATTTATGGACGTAAAGAATTGAGAATATGGGTACCATACCCATATAACTTTGACTTCAGAGTAATTTAATAAAGCTTTATGGAAGTATAATTACAGTGTAATTTATCAAGGCCAAAATAGTTGGTATACTAATTTATATTTTCTACAATGAATCTTAAATGATACTTTTGTAGTACTTCACTTTGTGGCTTATTTTCAAATTGCCCTAGATTATTTTTTAAGGCATAGTAAAAGGAACTCTGAGATTAATCACCTTTCAGAAATTCTGGCAGTTTTTTGGCATATTTCAGTATTTAAGCAAGAAGCTGGAAAGAAACATCAGTATTTCCGAAGATGGATTACCAAATATTTATTGGAAAAGCTTAGAAGAAGAGAAACCTTGTTTTAAGTTATTATTTAACCTAGTAAGATTTGGCAACCCAGAAATATAATCAGAATTTAATAGATGCAAGGAAAATATCTGCTTTTATTGGAAGCATTTTTGTACTACTAAAATCTTTGGATGTCTTTATTCATTATTTTTTTCATTGGTTTTTAGTATGACTTAAATATCAAAAAAGAGCAATTGTACTTTCAGATGGTTTCTTTTTCCCCCCTCCCTGTTGAGTATTTTGATGGTTTAATAGCAATTTCCAGTAAATATAATGCAAAGTACTGCCTTTGTTTTGTGAGTTACATTTTATGAAGTTAAATTTAAGAAACAGAAAAAAATGTTAAGACTTCTGCATTTACATGATATTTAGCAATATCATGTAAAGGATCCTAAATTATTGAAGATTGTTTTATAGAAAGTTCTAATCTTTATTGCATTAGAAATGCCTTAAGCATAACCCCCCTCCCTCCCACTAAACCGTTGATACCAGACCCATTGAACAGTACTTTACTTTATGTTCTGCCCATTGGCTTGTTTTATTTGGGGTGGCTAAACTGAGCTTCTACTTACTACTTATTTATTTGTATCCTGCCTTTATTATTTTTACAAATAACTTAAAATGGCAAATATATCAAAATGCCTTCCTCTTCCTCCTATTTTTCCCACAATGACAAGCTTGTGAGCTGAGTTGAGCTGAGAGAAAATGATTGGCCCAAGATCACACAGCTATCTTCCATAGCGAAGGTGGGATTAGAACTCACAGTCTCCTGCTTTCTACAACCCTGGTGCCTTAGCCACTAGACCTAATTAGAAGTAGTTTTAAGTTTATTTTCAGATGATTTGGCTGTAACCTGTTTGATGTAGACCATTTCTGGATAGGCAGAGAGTTCTCCTCTGCTTAAATCCTTGTGGGTTTTTTAACCTAATAATTTAATCAATAAACAATATTATTAAATACTTTTAAGGTATAAATAGTAAAGAAAGATTTTGTGCTGCAGCTGCTTTGAAGGCAATAGCAACTGAATCTGATTAATCCCCAGATGAATGATTTGTAAAACCTTTGAATTTGAGGTTTCATGGAAGAAAAATATAATAGTTTATGTATTTTCTCTATTCTATGAAAATACGTATTATTCATATGTATACATATTGTATGTATTTACTGTACATATGTATTCATATGTATATATATATATATATATATATATATATATAAGTAAATATATATATTTACTTACATATATTGTATGTATTCTGTGAAACTTACTGTGTGATTGTTTTTAGCTTTATACTAGTTTTTTACTATGGAAAAATGTATTAAAATATGGAAACATTTCTTATTTTCTAAAAGAAATGGGTGTGTAAAAAAGAAGTGTTTTTGTGCGTATACAAAAACACTTTCCAATGGCAATTTCTTTTCATTCAGACTCGGAAACTAGACGTCTATTTTGAATATGAAGAAAAAATTATGAGCAAGTCCACATTGGATAAATCACTTTTGGATATGATTTCTGATCCTGATGGTAAGGTATAATTTGGATTTATTGCAAAATTCCTTTCTGTCAATTAATGTTCTGAAGATGAGTTAATTAACTTGCTTGTACAAGAACTTCTACCTAAAAACTTCAAAAACTACTGTCCCTGGTGAAATAGTAGAGCTAGAAGACCAAAGGTCTTGTGCTATATAAAGTAGATATAAACTTTACTATCAGTAAAGTTATAGACTGTTTTTTGTAACCTACTGTACGTATTTCCAATCTTGACTATTATATTAAAAAAATCTGGTTAACAACTCTTCTAGCTGCCCTGTGAACAGAGAGAAATCACATTAATTTTAGTAATAAAGTAGAAGACTCAGTATGATGCTGAAAGTCAGCATTTATAACTTGTACAGATTGTTTATTTTAAGAAATGTAATACATTTGGGGGTATAGTCTGTTGCTTTCTAGTAAACCAGGTTTGTGTAATGATCGAAAGTACAATCAGTTATATATATTCTCAATAGAAATAAGTGATACCTAGTATCCATGCCACTGCATATCCCCTGTCCCTGGTGACCCTATTGTTTCCTATTGTTTTTCCTGTTATCCATTTTGCTATATGAATAGGCTTTTTTTCAATTGGTGTTAACACACACACATACACACAGAGTTGCTCCATTATGCAAATTGAGGGACAGTATTATCTCCACTCTGAAGCAAGTATCTCAGGAGAATCATAGATGGAGTGGGTTCCAGATGAGCAAATGCTGAATAAGTAGTTATCAAATTGATTCTATGTCATGACTGCTAATTTGTTAATAGTAAAATGTATTTTATAATAATTTAAAGAAATATTTTTTTAAAGCAAACCTTTTTTCTGAACAGCGGGAACTGCAGAAGACAAGATGCGACTCTTTCTTATCTATTTCATAAGTTCTGTACAGTTACCCTCTGAGGTATGTTTGAAGCAAACATCTACATATAGATAATCCTAATGTTATTTTTGTCAGTAATATAGGTGAATTTATAGTTTAGGGTTTTTTGGTCAATAACATTAAGTCATTTCCTGTTGCACTCTAAATACTTTGTTTCAAACCTATGAACAATGGAAAAGTACATAGATCCAGGCAGACATAATGAATTGTTTATGTGTTGCATTAAACCTTTTTTAAAAAACTTGTTGAATAAAAATATATGTTCAGGTTTAGACTTATATCTATCCATATGAAAGAATCAGATGAAATGCTGCCTGTTCGGACCGGTTCGCATGATCCAGTAGTGATGGAGATGGGTGGTTCGGAGAACCAGTAGCAAAAATCCCTGGCCCCGCCCCCCTCTGCCCAATCATCGGAGCCTCTTTTTTTTGCCTTTTAAAAGCAGTTTTTTACTACCTACTCCAGCAAATACTTAGGTACTAAAAAACTGCTTTTAAAAGGCAAAAAAAGCACCTCCAATGATCATACTTCTCAGCTGTGATCATCTGAGCCTTTTCTTTATCTTTTAAAAAGTTTTTACTACCTATTCCAGCTAATACCTAGGTCATAAAAATGCTTTTAAAAGGCAAAATAAAAATAAAAATTGGCCACACCCACCCAGTCACATGATCTGCCCATCACCAAGCCATGCCCACAGAACCAGTAGGAACAAATTTTACATTTCCCCACTAGATAGAATTCACATAATATGCAATTTCATAGGCAATACGCCACACAGTGATTTAGCAATATGTAAACTATTTTACTTTTTATTATGTGAACGTTTAAAAGATCAAAATATTCTATGGATGTCAGGGAACACAGGAAATGTTTTTATGTCAGCAAAAAAACCATAGAGTTTAACTACAAAAGCTAGCTTTTTGGAGCATCTTTAAAACAAAAATTCCATTGAGTTTAACAAAGCTTAGTGTTGTCTTAACCTGTTTAGTTTATAATGTAGATTATAATCACATTTGAAATATTAATACTGATAAAATCCCAAATGATTAATTGTTTGGTTATAGGCCATCAAGGTACACAGATCAATTTCTCCATGACAGTCTATCCCAGTCTAACCTGGCTTTTCAGGTCCTCCAAAGGCAAGAGGTTAAATCAGTATAAATACAATTTGATTGGTACAGATAGAAGTTCAGTAAAAAAAAAGAAATACGAAGTATAGTGTTTACATACCTCAAACTCAAAAACAAATTCAGATACCACCCATTTAACAATAGTAGATAGGGCTGGAATTTCTATCACTAAGTGATGTCATAAAATACTCTTGTTTTTACTTGAAAGCTTTTAAAAAAACATTTCTGTGTACTAAATAAATAAAATAAAATATAGTATGAGTTTTATAAACAGATATACTATAAATACTATACAGATATACTATTTAAGGAAAACAATGCCAACATATAATATCTGTTTTAATTATCTATTACAGTTATCTATCTATATTTGTTAAATGAGTGCTACCTGTAATATTTTCTGACATTGAGGTCGGTAAATACTATCCTTTGTATTTCTTCATTACCAAACTTCTATATTGTACCAATCAAGTTGTTTTTACAGTGATTTAAGCTCTTGCCTTTGGAAGATCTACAATGTAAAATATATCTTAATCCTCAAAATTTGAATTTGGGAACATTGCTTTATATTATATTCAATCTGATGTTCCTTATATATTTTCACTAATTTTCTTCACATCCAGCCAGTATAGCAACTAGTCTGATATGATAAGATTGTCATGGATCATCATACATACTAAAATGCTTAATAAAATAATTTCATTTTATAGGAGTGCTTCCTTTCATTTTCTCAAATAGACTCTTCTTCAAAAACAAACAAAAGTAACTGCTTTCAATCATTTGTTGCAGTAATCTTGTTTTCTTGATTAGCAATTTCACAGCAGTAGTTGACATTTGCCTCTATGCGTAATAGCTCATTCTTTTTATATTTATATATATTTGGAAGATGAATATTAGCTTATTTCCTGTCATACTAATATATTTGTTATTAATAAATTTTAAATGTCACAAATTTCAAACGTCTATTTTATTCCAGGCAGATTTGGAACAGTACAAAAAAGCACTGACTGATGCTGGATGTAACCTAAATCCTTTAAACTACATTAAACAATGGAAGTAAGTAACTTTTGCTTTCATAATATAAGAAAATAGTATGCTTGTAGCATGATGTCACAAGATACATTTCATTCAGGCATCATTGTTGTTAGAATAGCCACCTATGGTTTCATTGCCATATGTTCATAGTGCTCAAAATAAGAGCAGTAAGTGCTTTTTAGCTGTTAGGAAAATAATTAACAGAGTGTAATGAATGAACGGTTGTAATTCTTCATTCACATTGTTTATAAAATGATGTTTTATTTGCAAGACTTTGGAAATGTTTTTTATCCTTGCTATAACTCTTCCCTTTCTCCCCATATCATGGTGCATGCTTGCCTAAGTGTTATTGAATTCTGTGGAGCAACCTATACATGGGAAAAGATAAAATCAATAGTAATACTGTTCCTTGCACAAACATAAGTTCTTCTCATCCACAGCTACCTATATTCTCACACAGCTTGCATTTCTGTTCTTGCCATTTCCCCTCTACCGTTGTATTTATTAAAGATTTAGGAGTTTTGCTAGCCTTCATATCCCATAGTATACCAATAAAATTTGGTTTCATTGTCTACTTCATTTATTGGAGCATGTGTGGAACAGATGAGCTCCATTATTATTTGAACATATTTTTACTCAACTACAAATAAGATAATAACAGGCTTTTTCAAATCTTCCCAGCCATATATGTAATATTATATCTGTGATCTTACAAGTGATTTCCAGATAGAATTTGGAGACATATGTGAACAAAAATGATTTCACTGCCATTTTCTTTACCTGAAATAGGGAAACTATGCTCCATGTAAATAAATTCATCTGCCAAGTGTATTATTCCAGGAACTCTCCCTTTATCATTTCAATAATATTTCTTACAGTTTTATGTGTTTGTGTGATTACTTATGATAGTACTGTCATTTATGTTAAAGGAGCAATTTTATCCTGAAAAAGACCAGGAAGTGCTTTGTTAATAAACAATTTATTCATAATCATTTGCTGGAAACCAATCAGGTATATAAATTTATTTATTTTTACATTTTGCAGAGCTTTTGCCAAGATGGTTTCAGGTCCAGCTATGTATGGAAATAGTGCAGCAAAGTCATTGGGGTGAGTTCCAAATGTGTTTTGTTCCTTTTGGCATCCTATGTTGTAGTTTCAGTCTAAAAGTAAAATTCCCCAGACAGGTTAAGTAAGAAAAAAATGCAATAAAACAATGGAAAGAAGCTGACTGATATTCTTACATCCATGCTTCAGTAATATAAACTATTAATATGATTGCCACACCACTGGACTACTTCAAAACATTCTACCTGCATATAGAATTTGCAGCAAATTTCTGGAATGCACAGCCAAGCTCCCAGCAGGACAGTCCTTCCACTGCAAAATAAACCTAAAGTCACCACACTGCTTACCAGTATACTTCCAGGCCCATTTAAAAGAGCTGGTTGCTATCTATAAAATCCTAATTGGTATAGCACTGGGATACATTAGCTATCACCTTGCCAACATTAAATTAGCCCATCCAGTCTAAACTTCTTAAGCAGGTCTGCTGAGAACCCTGTATGGTAAGGCACTTGGGAGTGAGCTATATAGCAGGCCTTCTCTGTAGCAGCCCCCTGTTTTGAACACTTTCCTCTGAAACAGGGAAATTCTCAAATTCCCTATTAGAATTTTTTAAATTGGTGAAAACCAGGTTTTTCAATTTTTCTTTGACTCAAGTTGATGGTGGATGTTCACCTTGGATATGCATTAATGCTACTGTTTTTCATTATTTTGTTACTGGCTTGCTATTTTATTTTTATCTGTTAACTGCTCAGAGTTTTAGTTGATTGGGACAATCTACAAATATTGCCAAATCAATCAAAAATAAATAACAGCAATATATTTTGACATGCAGACTCAGTACTAAAGATCTGTTACTTGTATGTGGACACAAACCAAATCTTTATGATGTGCATTTTGTTTCAGTCTTTTCTCACGTGTTATGAATACTGGATCCCAGTTTGTGATGGAAGGAGTCAAAAATTTAGTACTAAAGCAGCAGGTATGTTTTTACATTAAGTGTATTTATTATTTTTGAATGAATATATACCCAAGACTACAGACTTTTTAGACTGAGATAAACACTTCAGCGTTTCATATATTGCATGTGTGCCTGTTACGTTGTAATACCTAGCATCAGTAGTGGGTTTCATATCCCGTCGCTACTGGTTTACACATGGGCAGACTGGCACTCACATGATGCTTCTGCGCATGCGCAGAGACGTCCAGGCGGGTGGGCAGAGCCTCCCACAACCCACCACTGCCTAGAATGCTTAACAAAGTGAATAGAATTAAACTGACCTGATCAGACTGAATCTCGACACTGAACTGAATTACCTCTGTGTGGAAAGGTTCCATTTCAGTTCTGTGCTTTGTGTGACATTTTCTGGCTCTCTGAAATAATATGGAGAGATAGATAGATAGATAGATAGATAGATAGATAGATAGATAGATAGATAGATAGATAGATAGATAGATAGA
>JANHFP010000816.1:147193-159212 GCA_032468135.1 Calamaria suluensis | reverse complement strand
ACAAGTCTTAAAGTTGCCAAGGTTGGAGACCCCTGCTCTAGCTCCATTTAGTGCGTCGCCAATTCACGGGGGAGAATTTACGGAGGGGCCGAGGCGGACCTTCCTTCGTTTATGCCTCTATCGCCCGACCTTAAGCAAAAAGCGCGGCAAATAAACGCACAACCCACGATCAGCATGGGTCGTTTCTCTGTGTGTGTGTGTGTGTGTGTGTGTGTGCGGGGGGCTCCTCACCCATATTTAATGGGACGGGAGGTGGCGGGAAGGAGAAAACGCGGGCTTTGAATGATGGCGGGCGGGCTCCCCCGCGCCCCGAAGCGCGCGTTTGGAGAGGCGCGAGAGCTGCGGTGCACCTGTTGGCTCTGGGGAGCTCCTCAGAAGCAGCGGCCGCAGCTGCCAAAAGGCCCGAGTCCGGCGCACCCTAGTGCGCCTTGGCGCCCCGCCTCCCTTCTGGGACAACCGCCTTCTCAGCCCACCCAGGCGGACCCAGAGCCTGCCCAGCGTTGCTCATGCGCCCGGGCGGCGTTTAAAAGTCAAAGCGCGCGCGAGGGACGGGCGATATCTTAGCGCGGCTCCATCCCGCTACCACCTGCCACCGCCTCGTTGCTCTCTCTCTCTCTCTCTCTTCCCCGCCGCGCCTTCGCGCCTTTTCTCCCTGACGCCTCATTGAACGGGGCCACATTTCTGCAAGCAGGGTGAACGTCGTCTCCCCAATTCTCATCTGGGGAGTGTGAGCCCTTGCCGAGCGGGAGCCAGAAGAGAGCCCAAAGGTATTTTTGTGTGTATGTGTGTCCGTCTTTTCACTTTGGAGAGCGCTAGAGAATGCCTCCCCGAGTTGACCCCTTTACTTTGACGGCGCCTCTTCTCTCTTTTTAGGTGCTTCCATGGCGCCCCTCCTGCTCTTCCTAGGTGAGTATCCCGCGCTCCGTCCCCTCGCGACCATTGGGGAGCGCACCTCCCACGGCGGTGAAGTAGCCGAGGGAGAGGGAGGCTCGACGGCAAGCTCTCTCCTGCCTGCCGAGCGGCTTGCTTGGGTTGCGAAGCCTGCCCTTTTTGTTTGTTTGTTCCCCCTCCCGAGGGCTTCGTATAAGCCCCTTCCTTTCTCTGCCTTTGATTGCAGGTGTCGTCTTGGCGGCCGGGGTAGCCGAGGGA
Organism: Calamaria suluensis; assembly: GCA_032468135.1. Taxonomy (NCBI): domain Eukaryota; kingdom Metazoa; phylum Chordata; class Lepidosauria; order Squamata; family Calamariidae; genus Calamaria; species Calamaria suluensis. The sequence continues at coordinate 158,063 of JANHFP010000816.1, read as the reverse complement.
GGTGAGTTCAGAAAGATCTTCGTCGGTTACGGCTTTCCTCCTTCGTTGTAAGAATGGCAAAGTGTCTTTTTTTTCCTCTTTGACGTTTTCCCGCCTTTAGAACATTTTACCAGGACCTCTTTTGACTTCGGTGTTCAGTTTCTGCAGCTGAAGATGGTTTGCTATTTAATCTTAATCGTTCCGGCGCCAGGATATAGTTTCCTTTTTCTTCGACGCAAAGAAACCGTTTTTAAGTGTCAAATTGCTCTTGTATAGATATAAAATTAGGTTAAAATTATGTGGGAATATAGCACAGTTGCAGGTTTTTATTATCGGTTTTTAAGAACCAGCATCAATGGAGAAGAAAGTATCCACATTCAATTTTTCCTAAAATTTAAAATCCAAAGACACACTTTTGCCATACATGATACTTCAAAGGCAACTTTGGAATTCTGAATCTTACCTGCTATGGTCCTTTCATTACTATCTAAAGTAGAACAGAACTTTATGCTAATTTTTTTTGAAAAGTGATTTTTCAGCTAGAATATTTGTGAAATTAAAGTACAAAAGCTGATGGGTGCATTATTATAGAAATTAGGAGGGGGCTTCAAAAAATGGTACAAAAAATGAGACATAATATGTTCCAGATGTATTAACCTATTATTTCCATTATTAGGATTACATTAGTTTACTAAATCAGCATTTCATTTCAATCTTCCTTTTCATAATACAGATAGACAGTGGGCATACTTGTTATGAGTTGCAATTTTGGGGTCTGTGTTTGAATTTTATCTCTTTGTATTGTTTTTCAAATCTCTTGCTGTTTCTTTTTCTTTTTGGTGAGCTGATGAGCCCCGTTTCTTTAATGTTGTCCTGATTCAGGCTGAGAAGGCTTTTGTGAAGACTCAGTTTTTATTAATTTAATAACTTTATTAAATTTATCAAAGAATAAAATACAAATCAAAATGAAAATAAAATTAGTCAGACTTTTCTTTTAGGCTTAATGGACAAGAAACTTGAAGAAAATCTGGTATCTCCCTATTATATAAATTGAGGGCAGCAAGAATGCTTTATGGACAAAAATTGAAATATATTTTAATTCCCACAATAGATGAGTGACTGTAAAAACTAATGGAACTAGCAGAGATGTCTAATTAACTGCTCAAATCAAAGAAAACAGTTTATCAAACTCGGTTTCTACTTGGAAAATACTTCTGAATTTTGTGCTTGAATTTAAAAAAATAAAATTTGGGTTTTGGTGATTAGATAAGCCTGTTCTAGAAATAGCTAGCATGTATTAAATATGTAAAAAAAATAAAAACTGTAATGCTATTATTTTACTCTGTGCTTAAAAAGAGTTGGAAGTCGATTATTCCCTTTACCCTACAAGATGAATGTTGTAGGAGAAACAAACTCTGCTTTTATAATAGAAGAAAAGTATTCTGAATTTTTCCATACAATTCTGAGTTGTATGGAAGAATAGAGGCTTTATGTATCATCAGTGAATTGGCTGTTACTGTAAAGAAAATCAACTTTATCAATTATAGTGCCTTGTATTTACAGATAGGTTTTAAAAACGTCATAGAGATAACATGTGATTACATGAAATTACAATAGAACTCTCTTTTATGATTTTATGTTCATTCATATAACTCCCTCTACTATTGATTTGTGAATTGACGGTTGGGCTAAATATATACAATTGGTCCAGAATGTGATGTATGCACATAATATGAACTGCTGTCAGGTATGAAAAAACCAAGCCTATGCACAGGAATCTTATGACCTAATGGTCAGCACCTGGTTAGAGTTAGGTAAGGTCAACAGCACTTAGGGTTTGGAATTTGTTCACTTGGTGGCTATGTAGGGATTCTAGTTTGATCTCTCTTTTCATTCTGCCCCTAGGTTCTGCTATTCCTTTTCCTACAACTGTAATTCCTCCCACATTTTTTACCAGATGGCATTCAAGGTGCTGGTTATAACCTTTAAATCACTATATGGCATGGGGTCAGGTTAATTGTGGGACTGTCTCTTCCTTATCCCATCAGATCAGATACAGTAGAGATGCTCCAGGTCCCTTTCCTTAAATATGGATATTTAGTGGGTTCTATGACATATGCCATTTCCACTGGTAGCCCCTGTGCTGTAGAACACATTCCTTTTGAGATACAGCAGGCTTCCATCTGCTTAATCTTCTATAAACAGAGCTGGCTCCCCCCCCTCCCCCCGCAAGTGTTGGGTTAGGGTAAGTTTGAAAGCGAAACATTATGGCTTTGGCTACATCAGAGGGTGATGGCACTGGGCTTTTATTCTTATTGCTTTCTGTTCTTATTTTTTATGACTTCTCTGGGAATAATTTGTAAAATGATTGTTTACAAAGTGTTTACAGAATATTATAAAATGTTCGAGGTTTGCAATAAGGTACAGAATTGCAAAATAGTTTAGATCATACAGATTTTGATGTATATAAGATGAATTCAAAGCAAAACTACAATGTCAAATACATGTAAATATAATTTTCTGCCATATTTAGATATATGAGTAGGTATAGAATTCAGAATGAAGACTATTATTTTTGGCTAGTTGGCATTGTATTCATTGATCATTAACCAAATTCCCAATTCAGTTTTAGAATTGAACAGGTATTCTAAAGAGTTACATATAATGCTTTATAATCACAAAAAACATATCTATTATCACTTGGCAGAATTAAATTAATATTTTACAAATGTCTTACAGAAAAAAATACAAACATATTGTATACAATACCTATTTGCATTTATATGGAAGAACATAGACTTTATAAACACTGCATTTTGCAACTTTTTATTCAATATCCAGAAGAGTGAATCGATATTCTCAGTCACTCACTAATAATTATAGTGATTCATAATGATAATTTGTTGCAACATAAATAGATCATTAAGGCTTTAAAAACATATAGTATAATTATAAAGTATTAAGACTTATGTGCTAAATTTCCTCTTGGTTTCTACAATTTGGATTGTCATATTTCTTCTCTCCATCATTACTGAATTTGAAAACTTTAATTTTTTTTAACAACTAGAAGAGAAGCATACTCTTCTAACAAATACCAGATTCCTGAAGTGTATGGAACCGGACTGTGGTTTAAATGTATCGTTACTAACTGTAACCATTACAGTGAAATTCTTTAATTAAAAGCAGAAAACCAACAGCTATACTCCAAAATAATAGAGGCATAACCAGTGCATGATACTTTTAATCAGCCCCGCAGCAAAAGTTTAAAATAATTTTTAAAAACCCATGCAACTAATGCTGAAATTACAACCAGAGACATCAACATAGATATTTGCCAACATATACAAAGGAACAGGTTTTCTTTGAAGCTGCTGTCTTCTTCCATAGGGAGCTGCTTCTTTAGTGCAGGATGTACCAGACAATGAATTTCAGAGAGTACTTGAGAATTAACTGACCCATTTCATTTTTAGAAGGCTGCAAACAGATGACAAATTAAAAAGAATATCTAGCAAGAAGCCTGTCCTAAAGACTGAAAATTCTTGGGAAAAAGAAGCCATTGTGTTTTCTGAAGACTGAATTAACTGATGATGTGTTTGAAGTCTCTCTGACCCCTTCAAGTCAGTGAGGACTTGTAGCTTTCTAGGCAAGACTTTAGAAGTTGCTTGCCATTGCCTACTTCCTAGGGCTGAGAGAATGACTGGCCCAAGGTCATCCATCTGATTTTGTGCCTAAGGTGGTGCCTTTAACCACTAACCAAACTGGCTGTTTATTTTAATGCGATGAGGTTAAATACACAACTTAATCTCAAACTCAACTCTTGTATCTTGGAACTGGATAACTCTGAATCCAATTATATGATGTATTTTAGGAACCAATTTTATATTGCCTTTCAAACATTGTATAAATGATGAGTCATAATTTGATCTACTGATCATTTTCAGGGAGGTAAATTCAGTAGTCATGAGAAGATGAAATGAATTATTTTTTTTAAAAAATGCAGATGAATAAATGTTCATGATCAATTTAAAAAGGTTAATTATAAAATTGATTTAATTTTAATTTAATTTAAAATTAAATTAATTTTAATTTCTTATGACAATAAGGTGAAAAGTCCACTAGATGGATATTGTAGCTACATCCGCTGTAAAAGGCTGGATAGCATTTTTGAATAAGATTTTTTTCATTTTCTATTCAAGCAGCTTAGCATCTTGGAAGCATACAGTAAGGATGCCAAGATGGAAACTATAGTTAGAGTGTTTGGGGCCATATATGTTAAATATTTTTCCAAAGGAATGCAATACTTATAAACAGTCCAATTTACAGAAAAATCCTATTGGTTCTTGTAGTTTCACCAAAGTATTTTAAATTATTTCTACAGAAGGATAGGTTCAGATTTTTTAATTAAATCTTCAATGAATCTAATGTCATTGCATGAGGTGTAAGATACAGTAGGTTTTACAATAAACCTTTCATTAAACACTAGAAAATTTAATGCATGTAATGCAATCTATAAAATAGATAAAAGGGAACAGCATGCAGAATGGAAAGAAGTAAAAGAGACTGGTCATATCACTATGCGGCAGATACTTTTTAATTTATTGTTGTTAAAATTAAAGGAAATTATTGAACAAATAATGTTTAAATTTGTATTGGATGTATTATGGTGATTTCATTCCTCTGAGTCTATTTCAGCTCTACATTGGGAAGTAAAAAAAATCAGCACACTGGAACAGTATGGTAGTTTAGTCTATAAGTTTTAGTGAAGAGGCTTTCATCATGCAGTTGATTCATTTGGAGTGATAGTAACGCAAAATCTAATTATATGTAGATGGTTTGCATATATTGTGCTGATATTTCCATGAAACCTGTTTTATGTATTTTTATCCACTTTGTAGCCCCCACCATTATTACATGTTTTACAAGAGGATATGATCTTAGACATGATCCAGCAGATGTCATCTGCCCAGCAAATTGTCATATATGGCAGTTCTATGTTTATGGAAACATTGCGTATGCCTCTGAATCAAGTATCTGTGGAGCTGCCATTCACAGGTAAGATTTATTATGAACCATGCAATAGAAATTATGAATGAATAGTAGGAATAATAGAAAATTAAGGATGAATGGAACATGTAACTGTGTATGGTCTGAAAGCACAGGAAGAATTAAAATAGGGGAAAAATTAAATTAAATTAAATTAGTCATGGAATACATAAAAAGGAAATAATTAATTAAATAAAAATAATTAAACTAGGAAGAATTAAAATAGATCTTGGGCTGGTATCTGGCTAGGAAATAAATGAGAACGCTTTATGTATTGTAGTTTCTTTGAATCAAGAGACTATAACAATAAAGTAGTAAACGGGGATTTCTAAATTTAACCTATGCTTGTATTTAATGAACATTGAATTAAGCAATTGTTGTTAAACACAAAAGCTTCAGAGATCCCATTTAATCTTTCTGTCTATTCTCTAGTTGAATGTCACCATGAATGTCTCTCCCAACTTCTTCCAACCACATTACTTTCTCACTCAATGCCTGATGCAGCCAGTAATGTAATCATGTACTCAGTCACGATGATCTGTCTCTGGTTGTCTCTCTCTCATCCTTGTCACTCATTCTTCTCTTCTTTGTCTATATTCTTTAAAATTCAGACAGCTTCTCTACTCTGAATACTCCCACTTCTTTGATTCAACACTTTATCACTTTCCCCATCCCCCTGCTGGCATCATCCATGTCAGCGTAAAACAAATTGCCATAATATGCCCTGCAAAGCCTTGTTTAATTTGCTCCCATGGCAATATCACCACATCCAGGACCTGTTGCTCAAAAGGTGTTGCAAGAAGAGATATTTCGAGTTCATTTTTACCATCGTAAACTCAGTCCATCTTCTTTTTTCTTAATCTCTCACATCGGAGTGATGCAGCTATTACATTGTATCATTTGCTCATTAGGTGAAAGTCATGTAAAATCTCATACATGAAGGCATGAGGTAATTTAATTTCTGAACTAAGATGTTAAAAAAAAGAAGGTGGATACATTTTTCAAAAGATAAATCGGTTTGAAGAAAGAATGTACAAATATAAAAACAAAAATTGAATCATTGGATTCTGGGCAGTCAACTTTTACAGTCATGAACTTTTCAATGAATAAGCATTCCAGATATTTTTACATTACTTGGATATGATTCTCCATTGGAAACTCATTGGATTGATGTAATATCAATAGATATAAGAGGAATATGAGAAATTACAGCTACATAAGGGCAATAATGTTAGTCTACTATTAGAAATAGTATGCTTTTGCAGGACAAAATAACATCCTATGTATAGAGAGCCATGGAAATGAGGGAAAGAGTCAGAACGTGAATATTATAAAAAGTATTCTAAAAACAAAAGGAAGAAGTATTTCTTGAGCCCTGGGAAATGACATCATATTAGGAAGCGATTCAATGTGACTGTTTCCTGACTTATGGGATATACGAAGGAGACAGGAAAAATAATCAAGCTTGCAAAATTCTGTTAATACAGTCTGCCTCAATAAAATTTAATTCTAATCTAATGGAGTTTGTTTTTCTGGTTTTTCATCTAATGGAGTTTCCTCCTATGCTCTGTTTTCGCTGGCAGAGGGTTGCAGAAGGCCATCACAGCCAAAAATGGAGCTCAGGGGGCAGGCACAGCCCTTCCGAGCTCTATTATTATTATTATTATTTTCGCAGAGTGACTGCGGGCCAGTCCTTCACTATTCCCAGGGTGGTCCCATAGGCCAGATTTGGCCTATGAGCCTTGAGTTTGACACCCCTGCTCTAAAGGTTACAAAAAAGTGCTGGGAGATCAACATACAGACTAAGTACTGCAATCTATTTTATGACTAAGCATGCTGATGAACCTAGTCTTTTATTTCACAATCTGTGAATGGAGCAGTTGATGGAGCAATTCTTACTTTTAGCATGAACAAATGCAGCATACTACAAAGAGTAGTAGTTGTGTGCACTTTATTTGTATAATACTTGCATTTGAAACTCTTAATTTGCTGCAGAGGTGTGATCACCAGTTCAGGTGGGACTGTAAGAGTGAAGATATTACCAGGGCGTGGGAACTACTCTGCAATATATGCCAATGGAATCCAATCCCAACTCTTCTCTAAGTCAAGATCATCATTTTCAGTAGCTAGTAAGTGGATGATTTATTTTCTCAAAAGTTTTAGAAATTAACCCAGCATCATGAGATAATGAATTTTGTAACTGAACCATTCTTGGTGTTAAAAGAAACCAAACTCTTCCTTCTGGTTGCTTGTGATGAACCTGTATTCTTTGTTCCAAATATATATAACGGTATAGTTTTTGTCATATTTTTTCTTACCCTTTTATCAAACGAAAAAGGTTCAAACAAAATTTGCTATTCCAATCCCTTGATTAATTTGAATGTCCTTATATGACATTTTCAGGCATGGAAATAACATAAAATACGTTCTTAAAGTATAAAAAACAGGCGTATTTGGTTGCAGAGACCTGTCAGTTGTAACTCGAATTTAGAGTATACATTTCAAATATGTGTATATTTTTCTTTAGGACTTAACTTTCCTAAAGTTGTGTCCTTGGCTCCCAATAGCCAATTCATATTTAATCAAAGCAGAAATTGGAAGCTAAATTAAATTGTTTTTACTTTCTCTCTTACTAGACCTTTCAACTCTATTGGAATGCTAGTTAGAGAATGTCCAAGAGAAAGGATGCTGGCTCCAACCTTCCTCTCCTTTTCCATGCCCAAAATAAGCTTCTGTGATGGGATGTCTTTGGTCTTCTGTAGCTTTAGTCTCCCTGTGCGATATAGTACTATTTTACAAAATATTGTGCAAAAGGCTGTGTTCCTTTATAGAGGTTGTAGTACAAAGTATGATAAAATGTATATTTTGATGTTTTTACTATGTTACGTTCAACAGAAAGTACTTATTGGGAAGTAGTGCTGAGATATGGGAAATATCACAGGATCATAAAGATGTGCAACAATAAATTTTAACTGTAGTTTTTTCTACTATTCTGATTCTGATAACTGTATACTTTCAGCAAGAGACTCAGAGAGATGAAGGAAGAGAGTGCAGAGAAAGAAGAAAACACTTCTCTGAGATTTAGCACAACTTCACATTTCAGCTTGCTTGTAATTTACTTTCCCAAATAAAATTGGAATAATTCATAAAGTCAACCTTTTTTTTACATCTTTTGAGAGCAGGGCAATAATTTTTTTTTTATTTTTCAATGTGATAATAGGTGTTAAAGGTGAAGCCCTTGAAGCAACTGGGCATCCTATTTCAACAGCACGGCCATTTGCAGGTAAAAAAATATCAATAAAGATATTTCTTTTTCTGCCAAAAGCTTCCAGTAAATAAGCAGTTTTGCATTTATTTTATCATTTTTGTAAAATATATTTAACAGTATGAAGATGATGGAATACATATAAAGTCCCAAAGGTGCTTTGAAAAGGCAACTGGACTTTCTTGATTCAGTTTTTGAAACTGAAAAAGCTTCTTAGATGAGAAGTAAAACGTTTTTAAAGAAGCAAAAAAAAACCCAAGAAAACCCAGTTTTTTTTTTCAAAAGCACCTTTGGGACATTCATGACTTGGATAATTGAGAATAATTTAAACAATACATATACATATTTTAATGTATGGAAGAGATAAGAATGCATAGAAGATGGCAGAATATCTTCAGGTTTACTTCATGACACATTAGTGCCTATATCATAGTATAGAAAGTTAAATTATGTTTCTTTCTTTTTTTTCTTTTCTTTTTTTGAGGAAAACAATCTAAAAAACCTGTTGTGAAAAAGTCTGGAAACAAAGGTAGGTTATTATCATATACCACATAAAATAAATATCTTAAAATTATTGTATCATTTTGTTAATAAACTATTTTGCATATTCATAGATTGTCAAGCCGATATTGCTTTCCTGATTGATGGAAGCTACAATATTGGGCAGCGCAGATTTAATTTGCAGAAAAACTTTATTGGAAAGGTGGCAATGACGCTGGGAATTGGAACTGAAGGCCCACATGTGGGAGTAATACAAGCCAGGTATGAAAAATATGTTCCATTTGGTACATTACGCCTTCTTAAGTGCTATGACTTCTAGCATTATACTTTGCTTAGAATCTTAGAGTTGCAACTGACCATTTCGACTAACTCTATGTCCAATGGAAAAATCAAAATCAAAGGATTTGTAATAGAAGCTTTCCTTGACTCTGACTTAACGTTGCCTGTGTTTCCTATATATCCAATTTTTCCTTAATCCAAAACTCTTAAATGCTTAAAAACTCAAGTTTGCATGATTTCCAAATTCCACAAAATAGATATTGCTATTGTTGTTGCAAAGTGCAGAAAACTCCAGTCTGGGTATTTTATACTTCAGTAACCATATCTAGCACACAGCTGTTGGAACTACATTCAACAAAACATTGTAGCAGAGTGTTTCTCTTTAGCATTTCAAGCTTGCTGCTGATTCCTTCAGCTTTGGGAAGGCTGCTTTGATCAAATCCTTGTTCCTTGAACTTCATAATGTGGAGTTGGAATGTGGTGCCCTGCTTTGTAAAGCCTTGGGTATGTAGGTATATGGTACTGAATGAATTTTAGGTTAAAATACCAAAATAAATTGAGTCTTCTTATTTGGTATAGTATTTTCAAATGGAATTCAATGCCCCAGGACAGTTCTCTTTAACTTAAAAGTGTTTTAGGAATGTGTTTCTTACAATAGCAATTTTTTTAAAATTTGGGTATGAATCTGGGATGCAAGTGTATTTGCTCTATTAACAAACAGGTTAAAATTTATTTCAGAATAGTGGGAGATTTGTATTTATATTCCTGTTTCTGGCCTGTGATGCAGCTTTCTAGGGTGATAATTTTTCAGTTTTAGGGGTAAGAGAACGCAAGGAATCCTACAATTTATACTTTCATTCCTGTAAAAGTTGCAGTGGCTGGGAAAGTCAAAAGTGTAGGATATTTTCCTGCAACTGTTCCCAAATAATAGATTCTGCTATCCACACCACCTATTACCAAAACAATGTTGGTTACTTTAGGAACAAAATAAAAATAAGCAGATTTTAAAATACACATAGAATAAAATGCCGAAAACATCTGGAAGAGTTTAGCTGCTTGTTACCAAGTTGATGAGTTAGCCCATAAAACTTTCAGACACAAAAGAATTATTTGTTGACTACTCTAGGACCACTAATTTTCATCCAAGGGAATTAATAGAATCTATGCTCCAAAATGAACAATTTAAAAAAAAACTTAGAGAGAGCCAAGGAGAGTTTCATATTTTAAGGCAGTTAATAGTGGAAAAACACTGACAAGTGATTAAGGCTGGGCAAGAACTAAATTGAAAATAGCACTTCTTAAATTAGATGTGTTTTTGCTTGACACCTATCCAATGATTATGGTCCATTTGCAATATTATGGTGGCGAAAATCAGAAAAACAGGCCTCAACAGGTGTTTGGCAAAAATTTATTGAAATGAACCAAATACTTTTTAATACATAACTTTGCTCTGGGGTAACTATAAATATTAAAAAGGAAAAAAATACATTCTTATGTTGACTACATCCATGCACTTTTCTTGGCAATGTTAGGAATGGCAGTGTGTTGTTATGGCAGGGTAGAGATCAGGCTTTCTTCTTCCACATTTTTAAATGTTAGCACTTTTCCTTTCTTATCCCTATTTAATTTCCTAAAGTAGAGTTCTGTTTTTCTTGAAAGTTTCTGTGTTTAACAATCACTTCATGTCACCTCTCTATTTTTATTACTCCCTAATTATAGCTCAGTTAACCCTTTCTTGACCCTTACTGCTTTACAACACAACCCATGAGTTTTTATTATTTTTAATACATCTCTCTCTCCCCC
>JANHFP010000816.1:123650-137529 GCA_032468135.1 Calamaria suluensis | reverse complement strand
ACACTAGTATAGGAATTGTGGGACATGAAGTATTCTGTACTTTGCAGTGAATATCTTATAAGATGCATAGAATCTCATTCCAGACCAACTTTCCTTAAATTGGCTTAGAGTCAGACTGGACAGTAGTTTAAACATGCAGTGTACAAATTCGAAATTAACTCCTTTCCAAATGTAAAGCATCTCAAAAATAATGCAGAAAAACAGGAGTCTTGTAGTTAAAAAATCCTAAAAGAGAACTTTAGAAAAATTGAAACAAAAATAGTAATAATTAAGATAAAAGTTGTGAGTAGGGTTGATGGGCATGGCTTATTTGGATTATAACAGTTGGAAAGACTCATGATTTTGATTGATGGAAACAATAGAAAGTACTTTTCCTCCTGCTATTCCAGTGAAATTCTGCAATCTTCTTGCTAGAATCTACCTCTGGAATTCAAGTAGCACACTCCCGTAGTAAACAGTCCTAAGTCTAGTATTCTATTCATTAGCTTCCTCTCTCAGGCAATACCATTTGTTCTGTTTGTATAGATATTAAGCATGTCAAATTTTCTACATGAACTTTAAGCAGACTCAACAATGTTCCTTTTCTTCTCAATGATGTTAAAGGTATCAACATATTTTCTGTTGGCATTGCTTGGGCTCCACTCGAGGATTTAAAAGATATGGCATCTGAACCTAAGGAAACACATACTTTCTTCACAAAAGAATTTACTGGACTGGAGCAGATTGTGCCTAATATTGTAAGAGCTATTTGCAGAGATTTTTTGGGCTTCAAACAGTGAAGACTGAAGAGACAGACTGAAGGGGTTTGACTCTAAGTACATCTGCAAAACTAAAATCTCTAGAGTATAAGATGTTCTGTTATTCTAGTACACAAAGTTACATGGTGATGAACTGGCTTACAAAGGGCTTACTGTTGCACTGCCTTTTGGCAAACTTCTATTAAAATCAGTGTATTTTTTCTGAATAGAGAACCTGGCTAAAAGTACTATTAGATACTATTTTTAATATTCTTGTTAACTTTTCAGCCATTTATCTAATATTCATTTTACATACAAAAAAACTGCAGCTGCTCCTGGAACAGTGTTACTCACTAAACGTTTTGCAAATTAAGATAGAAATATCCAATGTACTCTATTAAATATCTTTTTGCTCTGGAATGATGTCCACTATGTAAAAATAATATTCTGGTGAGTATGCATTTAATAAACATTGTAATAATAACTTTGCTAAGGAATGTATATAGCCAGACAGATATTAGTATAAGTTTGCAGTACAAAGACTGCTTTTCCAGTTATAAATTTTTAGTATAAAAGATTCCAGTGCTATATATACATTTTGATTTAAGACACCTTGATTGTAATTATCTTGGAAATGTCTTTATGATGAACTACTTGCACATTTTTCAAACTATTTAAACATTATTTTACTTATAAAATCTGTCTGAGCTTGAAGTTGACTTAGCTCAGTTAAATTTAATTGCCTGAATTTAAATCCAAGTATTTTAAACTATATTCTGCTGAAACTGGTAACCTACAATTACAAAATTGTATAATTAGAATGCAAAAAAAATTAAAAGCAGTTAAGTATAAAGGGATATTTATCTGGCTAATAGTTTTTACAAAAATTAATTACCAGTATCTCATATAGAGGTACCTTGGTACTCATCATTAATTAGTTTTGGGAGTATCAACAACAAGTACCAAACAAATTTTCCCATAAGAAACAATGTAAATTAATGTATTCCCAAACCAGACAACGCATATTTTAAGGCAATATGTATAAAAATAAGGTTGTATATCATTACATGAGAAAAAAACTAAAAGTTAATAAATAATTAGATTAAATAAAACAAAACTTCTGTACTGATGAGGAAAACTAGCACATACATACGCAAAAGGCCCACAGAAGCTAAGCTAAGGCTGCAAGGGCATGTGCTAAGGGCAGGAGCTACTATGTGTGACCTTTTGATCGGCTGGAAAGGGAGGCAACCAACATCAATAACATTCAGCTTGCCTGTGGAGTACCAAACAATGTATCAAAATAAAATGCCAGGACAAAAATTTTCTTGTCAAAATGTGTCAAATACCAAATTTGACAGGTTTAAAAGCAGTTGTGTTTTGAAGTACCATTGTACTTAAAAATGCCTGCAGTTTTTCTTTTGTGTTACCCTAATTGATTGATTGTTTACTAAAATTTTACTCATAGAGCTTTAAGAAATGGCATGTAAAATACATATTATTTATGTTTTAGCTATTTCATTTAAATGTATAAAGGAATAATAAGGAATGCAACTATTGATTTAAGGGCTGAATCATAACAATAAACATTACAATACATTACTTTTCTTTAAAAAAATTCAGTACTATGAAAAGTATAAGTATTTCATGCAAGTCTGCAGTTGTCTTAATTCATATAATTGGGGTATGATAAAATTGTACTAGTTCATTCACAAACCCAGAGATACTAGTTATTCCAATTTTTTTCCTATCTCAATATTTATGTAACTGGCAAGATAAAAAGGAATTCAACCAATATGTAGTAGACTAATATGCAAATCAGATACATTTAATTAAGACATCTAATTAATTTGAAAGTTAGCAGAACTTGAGCTGTTACTACCTTACTTCAACTTGAAGTATATAAATAATTAGAAAGGTGTGTGTGCAGGTGGTAATGATTTCTATGAATCAAGTACCATTCCTGGTTATTATATCCATATTGTTGCCTTAACAATAATAGGAAAGTGGTTTGTGTTCCAAATTGTTTTCCTTTTCCTAATGTAACCTATACTTCTGGGGTTTTTCTGGTAGTCTTGAATGTCGTGAATGAATGAATGAGGCTATATCCAAGTTCATTTTCTTTTTACAGTCTTGCAGAGTCTTCCAACAGGAAAAGGGATTTTCAAATTTGCATTAGTGTTAACATGCAATATGGGTGATTTTGATCAAGGAAAAGATAAGCAAAGACAGAATTATCAGAAATCCCTTTCCACCAGCAAGGTTGGGGATCAGTAGCTCTTCTCTACAGAATGACACACGATTCAATTCATTGTTTTGTTTTTATTCAAACAATTTTTTAAAAATCCACAAAAGCATATCATTCCCCATTTTAACCAAGTTTTAAAGGCATAGGTTTAAGTTTAAACCTATAACTTTATAAATTTTGGTATTAGGTTACCAATCATATTAAATAAATACATATAATGTATCGATTACAGTCCATTAGTTAGGAAAACCTCTGATTACTACCAAAAAAAATTGCCAATTGATTGGAGGGGAGAGAATACAAATGAAATTTTTAAAAAACCAAGCCAGAGGCTAGTGCCTTATCTTGATTAACAATAATCAAATGTTGCAATGTTTAAATTTACTACATAAAAGCAGCACAGTAGAAATAATACTGATTATTGAAAATAAATTATGCATATGAAATTAGATTACTATATAATGAGTAAACCATTGTTTTTGCTTTAATTTCTGATCTAAAGGTTAGTTTCCAAGCCCTATTATGCATTTAATCATTGGGCCACTATTTCAAGAAACATTATTCAAAATTTGTTTAAAATATTACTTTAGCATACAAAGAAAAAGGGAGAAAAAGCCAAAAACAAGAGGAAAACTATTTAATGCATATAAAAATGAGCTTCATCTAATTAAAGCTTTATCCCATGTAATAATATTGATCCATATTTCCGTATCAATACAGAAAGAGTTTTGAAGTAGATTATTAATATATATCAATCCAAGGCGGTACTATTTTTTCATTATGGAAAAGTACTAATGATAAATTCCAAATATTCATAGTTAAGTGATTATGAACATAATTCAAAATCACATTGATCTCTTTTAAACCATATTCTTTCCCAAACCACTAATAAATATTTAACCAAAACAAGATAATAGAACAAATGAATATGCTTTCCATCATTTTACAATTCCAGCATAATAAAATGGAAATAATAAAAATCATTTTTAAACATTCCGGGATGGCCAATTAGCATGAAACAGGTAACTTAATTTTATCTTAAAATCATAACACACATCACTTTTTCACTCACCTGATTTATTTAAATGTGGCATTGTTTATTCTAAAGTTCTTGCAAATACAACTATTTGCATTACTAGTACATTTAATTTAATTTTTAATTTCACAACACATGGACAGATTTAACCATAGTTTCAATGGGGAAACCAACCATTCTAGACCAAGTCAGGTCCAAAGGTGCTAGGGAATTTCTAGAAGCCTTACACAAATTAGCTACCAATAGACACATAAACAATATTTACATACTATGCAAAAGAGACAATCAACAAGCCACAAAGGGAACAAAAAGACCTCCCCACCAAGCAGTCATGCTCTTCATCTATGCCCGTGATAGTGAACCTATGGCATGTGTACTGGAAGTGGCACGCAGACCCATCTCTCCAGGCCCACCAGCTGTTGCCTGTTGCTCTTCTGGAACATGCATGCGCCAGGAAGCTGCTGTTCTACTTCCCGGCACTCCTGCATGTGTGACGACCAGATGGCCACAGTACATGCATGCATCGGAACCCAGAAGAGCAATGGGCAACAGCTGGCATGCCCTGAGATGGTTCTGCATGCCACTTCCAACACGCGTGCCATAGGTTTGCCATCATGGCCTTAGGTCCTCCTTTCAGTTATTTCCTTAGCAGATTATTCAATGGCAGAACTTCAAATGTTCTACCTTCACTATAAAATGGGATACATTGAGAGTTGGTCTTCATGTGCACATGCATGCCAAAAACCAGAAAACTAGGCTGGCGTGCATGTGCATGCCAGAAATTGGAAGCTCAGCTTCCCAGCATGCAGAAGAGCAGGTAGCTGCTCTTCTGATTTCCAGTGCTTCCCCCGCACACGCTCCTGTTTTGGCACTCGGTGATCTATGCAATGATGACAGACTACTTATCAAGGAAAATAAGTGGAAATGAAATGTTACAAGTACATCAGAGAGCTAAAGGAAAAGGCATTGGAAGAATTTCTGGAGGATAGTAAAGATGCACTTAAGTTAATATATCATGAAAGCTTCTGAGTACTGGTGAGACCAAACTAGCCTACAAGAAAGACCAAATAAAGAAGAGACATGGCAAGATTTCTGGTGGGAGTGGGATGAGGGTAGAGCATCCATCCTTGCTGTACTTTACCTCTTGGTGGCTTTCAATACTATCAACTATGATATCCTTTTGGAGTAGATTTAAGAATTGGAGGGGGGGGAGAGAACTCTGCATTGTCCTGGTTCACTTGCTTCCTCTGCCTGCTCTTGGTCGGTGAAATGAGAGATCCAGTCCTTGTCCACTGCTTTACAGGTTTCTACAGGGCTTGGTACTCTCTACTTCTGTTTAACCTCTACATGAAGCTGCTGGGTGAGATAATCCACCACCATGGATTGAGATATCAAGATACTCATGATGCTTCATTGTATTCTCAACCCATGGTGAGTTAAGTGACACCATGACCTCTTTTCCACTGAGAAGCTGTTAAGGGTTGGATGGGCACCAATGGGCTGAAACTGAGCCTGTTAATACCAAGTGGCTCTGGGTTTGGAGTTATTTGACCCATAGAGAATTGCTACTTTTGGTCTTGGATGAGTGAATGCATAATCTGGGGGTTCTCCTGAACTCGCTCAAGGAGCAGATGGCAGTCACAGCTAGGAAAGACTGCACAATTATACATTATGTTGCATCCTTTCTTAGACCAACAATCTGTTCAGTCACTCATGACCTAGTCACCATTTTGACCCTACAAGTGGATGTCTTTTAAAAACATCTTGAAATTCCAACCTGTTCAAAATGCAGTGGCCTAATGGCATTGTGCAAACCCAGGTGCCATCTCTCCTGTTGGGAGTTGCATTGGCTGCCAATTTGCTTCCAGGTGCAATTCAAAGTGCTGGTCGTCACCTTTAAAGCCCTTCATTGCTTGGGGCTGGCTAATCTGAGGGACTGTCTCTTTTCAGTTATATCCACCCAACCCAAGAGAGGGGGGAAGCAAGGAACGTTGCAAGTACTGTCTCCTAAGGAGGTATGTCTGGCAGGACACATATGGACCTTCTCTGGTGGCTCCCTCTCTTTGGAACATCATCTCTGCAGAGTAACTGCCCCTTCCCTTTGACACTCTTTTGTATGTCCTTGACTTGGTTCTGCCAATGGATTTGGGGAACCCAGTGAGATGGAGTCTATCAAATGGCTTGTTTAATTGTATGTTGTCATGGGGGGACTGCCAATTTTTATACTGGTTTTTTTATTGTTTATAAGCCACCCAATCACTGAGAGCAGCCATATGAACCTAAATAAGTATTACATAACCAGTAAAATAAACAAAAAATAGCAGACAAAACAGGTTAGCAAGAAAATCTGGCAATAGCTAGAAGCAGGAAAATTAAACAGGCAAAAGTTCTAATTCTAGATGAACAAACCTAAGCCTTAAGAACAAATGCATATAAAATCAAATTTGAAGAGATAGTAAGACAGTAAAATGGCATCTTTACAAAGCAGCAGAGGAAACAGTTAACAGCTAAACTCTAGTTAGCTGTTGCAAGTTTGCAGACTGACAACAAACAACGGCATAACAAAGCAGCAACAATGGAATATCTGCAGTACCATATGCTTTCAAACAAGAACTGCTGGAAAAGAGAGTAGATTAATAGAAAATTAAGAAGCTACAGCTATAGAATTCAAATAAACAAGCACCTGCCACATAACACCTAAACTTAACAATTATCAGTAATAAAGACAAAAATAGTGAACATTGCAGTACTTGGGGACAGCAGAATAGAAGAAACAGCGAAGAAAAATAACACAATACAGATACTTGCAAATAGAAGTAGAATGACTATGGTAAACATTGGAATTGAGGGTCTTTCTTGCCTATAGGACCAAGTCGGGAAAGTACTGACAGTGTTTGTAATATTTAATACTTTTTGATATTTTTTGAGGAAAATGGGCTACCTTGTTAACAATAGAAGAGAATAAAAAAATTTTTTTGCTTCAAATGATCCCAAAAATACAAAATTTCTTTGCAACCTTTACATCAAACCTGTGATAAATAGGGGTGGGGTTTAATATTTTTCATTCTGCGAAATAGGTGAGCTGTATGGTTGGTTTCCTTCCATTTATATAACAGCCTATCTTGCCAATACAAAGTTGTATGGCTAACAACATATTGAAACAATTAAAAATATTAACGAAGAATAAAAACATATAAAAAGCATTATGAACCTCCCAAAACAATAAGAACCTCTCAAGGAGGATCTGATCTGAAGATCTCCAGGTCTTCAATGTTTTATAAAAGGCGGATCTGTTCTTATCAATATATTCCAAAGGCCAAATGTTGAGGCAGAAAAAAAAAATTCTGAGCATCTGTAAGATGACATTTTGTAATTGAGGGTATTGGCATATATTTTTCCTGGATAGGGAGAGGCAGTTCCACAAAAAAAATCTTACTCTGTATCATAAAAGTGACCACCATAACTTTGAATTCCACCTGGATGTATACTGGGAGCTAGTGCAATTCATGGAGCGCAGATGTAACGCAGGTATACTGAGATGCATTCATAATTCCCTGTATCCTAAATCAGCTGCAGTTTTCAGATGGTCCAAGGATAGCCCCGTGCTAAGCACATTGCAATAATCCAGTCAGAAGGTATCCGATAAATGAGTGACCTTGAACAGTACATCCTGGTCCAGGAAGGAATGCAATCAGTACAACTGCCACCTCGTTTGAACTGGAGTGGTAAGCCAAGAAAGACCCCCAAATTGCACATAGATTCTGTTTTGGGCAAACAGGTCTCATCAGTGAAATGTTCCAACAAGTTCTTAAAAGTTGGAAAAGTCTGGATTTCAGAATTGAATAGAAACAGAAATCCAAACAATAAGAGGTTTCAATTCTAGTTTCAAAAAACATATCTTAAATATATTTTCCATAAAAAGTGCTATAAATTTATTTTGTTGTTACAAGGAATATTTAAAAATTGTAAATTATTTATGTGAAATAGACCCTGTAAACAAGTTGCTTTGTTCTATTTTTATTTACTTTCAACCTTTTGCCACATCTGTGGCATATCTACCAGAATTTTCAATTTGAATTATTCTATTGCACACTGATTCATTACTACAATTTTAAACTGTTTCATCTCCAAAAAGTTGTTTTTCTTTACACAGCACACTTTTTAACAGAATCGTGTTATTTTTAAAACCGTAAACAATGGTAAAAGCCTTTTCATATGGTAATTAATACCACATCACTTTATTTCTGTTACTTTCTCTTGCCAGTCAAGAATAAATTTAGCAAAAAAATAGTTTTTGATTGATTTTTTCTGGCTCAAAAAACTTGAAAAGACTGAGGCTGTAAATTCAATGCATTGTGATACTACTTGAAAGTCATTCTTATTTACCTGCAATATACAAATCCATTCAGAATGCCATCTTTAAAAATCTGTCTTAAAATGAAATCTCTTTAAATTCTGTTAACTGTTAGACTGGAAATTAACAATTCTTTAGTCCAGGAGAGGCAACGAATGAGAAAGAACCACTCACATATCTTATTTAACATTAATTAGCAAGTCTACATCTAAAAGTATGATATATATATATTGTCTATTCTCTAAAGCAAAAGCATCAGTATTTGTAGAATTTATAGAATCAATCCAAGATTTTTAAAGACCGCTTGATCAAAGGCTGCATTGTTGTTATAAATTAAAACACAAAATATGTTACCTTGCCATTGTATTGTCTACTTAAAAATACCAGCAATATATGTTTTGAAACAAGTTCTTATAAGGGAGTTGTCCCAAATAATACAACTACTTGAAAAAACAAAAATTATCTCAACATGTAAACAATACTTTTGTTATTTAAACATTCATTTCCTAGTTCAGTGAGAACAGAATGATACACAAATTTTGTAACAAAATATAGCCAACAGTAATATACAGGTACACCATTTAGTATTTATTATATGCATTTTATATACATTATCTTTTTAAACAGCGGTACTTTTTGTTATGTTGTACAATCTTAAAAATTTGCTGATTCATAGTTCATAAAACAGAAAACTTACAAAACTCATCAAAACTCGCAAACTGATCAAAAAGATTTTTGTGGAAGACTAGAAAAAATACTTTATTGTCTTAATCATGCAGTTACACAAACAAAATCTTTAGTTACATTATAAACTGAAGCACATCTGAAAAAAAACAAATCAAAAGCAGGAATAACAATTCAAAACACAGCCAATTTCTGACTCTTGATTCAGCTACAATTTTGCATTCTATCTGAACTGCAAATAAAAACATTTTCACTCCAGAAGTTCTGAAACAACTTCTTGGAATCAACTTTAATCCAGACGTTTAGCTGGAAAAAAAAGCTTGTCTGTAACTTAAAAACTTACATGTCCCATTTTTAGTCTATTTTAGACTGTTCAAAGAGTGCCATAGTAGATATACAGGGCCCATTAACATACTACATAAAAAGAATATAAAGTCCAAAAAAAAGTGAAATAAATAATAGGCCATTAGCCAGATGGGTAAACCTTGATAAATAATCTCGTAAATACAGTAAGATGTACAAAATATCACATAGTGATAGGATGTCAAGATTAATTTTAAAAGTTCATTGGAAGGGCTGGACATGTTTAATTCCTCTGTGTTCCTTTTACACACTTTCTTTTTACAGTTCTTTAGGAAACCGGTAATGCAGTGATGATGAATTAGTATCCTATTGAAAGGACGTAGCAGAGCTTTGTTAGGCAACAAAGGGAACCGTGTTGTTACAGGGCAGTAGGCCAGCAAGATCTCTGGTTTAGGATACTATAATGCAGAAAAACGTCATCCATACAATCTTGAGCACTGTTATGACAGGCTAAATATATAAAAGACATATAAAAACTAGAATTTTATCGAAATATTTTGTGCAACTAATGCTAAATATTTTAAGTTAGTTCCTTTTTCTTTAAAGCAAAATAAAAGTTTAAAAGGGGATTCTGTGGCATTTGACCGATAAACAGAAAATACTAAGAGATGCAAAGAAAGCTACTCTTGGAGCTCACTCCCCCCCCCCACTTCATCCCCACAAGAGCACCACATTCCTAACCCTAAGGCAGCACACAGAGTCCAAAATAAACGTCTTTAATAAGATTTGATTCCACGTTCGTTTAAAGACACACCTAAAGAACAAATGCTCAGTTCGTATCCAGTCAAGGCTACAAATACTGGTTTGCTTTCCCCCACCCACCCCAAAATACAGTAATTACAGTTAAATGAATTCAGCCCAGTATTATTCATGAGATCGCAATCTGACCAGGTTATACCTGCCCCAAACACAGTCTCTGCTGAGGCTGGTTACATGTAGTGTCATTAGTAACCTTTACAGTGATGGCAGTGATGCATTCCCTCTTTTTGTCCAGGCAAACCTGCTACCAAGGTGCAGGCTTGTTTTATTGTGTCACACAAATACTTTGGCAAGGGCATCGGCACCTGCACTTGCTATGTATGCTTTTGAGGGGTGAAAAGCTACATCATAAATTGATTCGTCCAGCTTTTTTCTATGGGCTGTTATTTCTTGCACACATGTTTTGCTGTCCAAGTTCCATAATCGAATAGAGCAGTCATGACCTGAACGAAGAGGTAAACAGAAGTGTTATAAAAAAAGGATGGATGCATTACTACAGTGTCTCTTGGCAATACAGGAGTTTGTTAACTTACTTCCAGACATCAAGTAGATTCCATTAGGATCCACAGCTAAGCTTGTAACAGCATCCAAATGAGCAACCATCGAATGGATCATTTTACCTAATATTAATATATATAACATATATGAAGAATAAAGACTCATATTTTACTAAAAGGTAAAATAATTATATGATTGGAATAAAAAAAATATGAGTGCAATACAAAATTTAAACAGAATTGATATGTGACAATGATAATATCAAAAGAAAGATATTGAATTTGTAGTGCAAATAATAATTAGAAAAAACTGGCACAAGGTCTTTTGCTTCAGTCTTGATTGATAAAACAGATTCATTCTGTAAAAATGGTGGAAATGGTGGAGAGCAACAGAAATGACTTTGAAAAATCTGCATGGCAACTTACAAAAGCATGTTTTTGTTTTTGTTGCTGCAGTTTCTTCAAGATCATCTCAATGGCTATCCAGAAATATAATAATTGGGATGGATCATTTTTCTCATTAGGTGACAAGGCTACAAAACCCAACAATTCTGGTAAACTCAAACTAATTCCGAAAGTTGAATTCTCTTTTCAACACACTAAAATATTATCAAACTTCATATTGCTACAAATTATATCAAAATGGATGCTATGGTTATAGTTGCTAGGATACACTGTATTTTTCACTGGAAATTATGTACAATTCTTTCTGTAGAAGAACAATATGTTAAATTGTGGATGTACTTGACATGCAACAGCTCGTTCAATGACTGTTCAAAGTTATAATGGCATTGAAAAAGTGGCTTATGACCATTTTTCACACTTATGACGATTGCAGCATCCTCATGGTCATGTGATTTACATTTGGATGCAACTGATTCATATTTATGATGGTTGCAGTCTTCTGGGGTCATGTGATCATTTTTTGTGATTTTCTGACAAACAAAGTCAATGGAGAACTCAGATCCACCTTAACAATCGTGTTATTAACAATTGCAGTGATTCACCTAACAACTGTGGAAAGGCCATAAAATGGAGCAAAGTTACTTAACAAATGTTTCACTTAGCAATAGAAATTCTGATTCAATTGTGGCCATAAGTTAAATATTACTTGTGTAATATGTTTACCACCCTAGTTGTAAACATATTACAAACCTCCTTATACTTAAAAGTAAAATCTCATTGAATTCAACAGGGACACCATTTCTAGATCATAATTTTATTCTATAATTTTATTCAGTTTAAGTCTATAGACTTAAACTGTACCTGAAGTTTTGGTTTCACCAAATGTAATATTTTTTTAATTTTAAATGTTATAATTTTTTAAATTAAAATTTATCTGTGACTTGTTAAATAGTGATAGAATATTTAAGTGAAACAGAAATTGTAATTTCTCAGCTTGAATTACAATTTATTTTGATGCCAGCATTATTCTGAAAGTTAAGTTGACATAAGATATGCTAATATATAGAACCAAACAAAAGTTAATTTGAAATGCTCACTAAATTTTGTTTGTACATATTTTCCCTATTTATGCTTCTCCTACTTCTTTTTTATTGTTTTAAAATATTTAATAAATGCAGGAAATACAATATTTATTGTTTGAGAAGACTAGGGAGCCAAACAAATATGTAAAAGAAAGAAAATAATTGTCTATTAGATTACTCTATGTAATTTAGCTTTCAGCTAGATCAGGCCTATCAAACTGGTGGTCTGCGGGCCAGATGTGTCACATGCAGGCCATGCCCACCCCAGCTCTGCAAAGGCAAAAAAGTCACAATATGTCACGAGAAGCAATCGAGTTTGACACCCGTGAGCTAGACGCTTCTCAAGTTCAGAAGCATTAAAAACCATGCTTTATCCATTAGTTTACCCTTGAATCTGTAGCATTTAAAGGAGA
This sequence comes from Calamaria suluensis, assembly GCA_032468135.1. NCBI lineage: Eukaryota > Metazoa > Chordata > Lepidosauria > Squamata > Calamariidae > Calamaria > Calamaria suluensis. The sequence continues at coordinate 124,951 of JANHFP010000816.1, read as the reverse complement.
TTGTTAAAGCCCAGTTAATATACTATTTATCTCCTTTTGTAATGTACTGAGTTTTATTCTGATCCCTTATGAGTGCCAGGTTGATAAGCTTGATTTCAAAATGTAATTATAATCATTAACAGATTAATAGAAACATGAAATAAGTCAGTAACTACTAGAAAAAAAATCTGATTTACCACAAAAAAGCTTCAAAATTTAGATCCTAATGACTTCTTAATCCCTTTGAAAAATTCATCAAATAATACTTCTAACTTTTAAGTTTAAGGAAACAAGCTGAGGCCAACCATTACAGGCAAATGAATGTGCTCTCTTCCAATCACTTTATGATGAAAGAACAGATCAAAGAAGGAAAAAGACAAAGGCAAATAGAAATGTGAATGCTAGGGATTAGGGAAGAAAAGCAGAAGGAAAAAAACTAATAAAAAAGACAGGGCAAACATTCAAATAAGTGAAAATGTAAAGAAAAAGGTGAAATACTTGGAAATTTCAAGAAAACTGTTTTTATTTCCTTACCCGTTTTATTGTCAAAAAACTTTATGTGTCTATCCTCATGAGCTGTTATTGTTACAGGAAGTGTAGGATGACTTACTACTCTGTTAATGTGATTGCTTGACTGTAATCCTAGGAATGAAACACAAGCAATAATTACACTTTAATTAAGTATCAGGAATTAAGGAAGCATTAATACAGGTAGCTTGCTTTAGACTTATATTTTAAAATAATTAAAACTGTTACTATGTTATTAAATTATCCAACTCTGCTAGGAAATCTCCATTGAGGATACGGGCAGATGTTTCTATAGATGTTAAAAACTGTGATCATTATTATAATATGGAATAATGGCAAATTTCAAATTTGATCTTCTCCTCTGATTCTTTGGTTCCATTGAATACTAGAGAGTAGAAATTTAAATCCAATCTGTGGCAAAGCATTTATTTAGAAATGGCAAAACTTAAGTTTGCAGCAACTGAAACTTTACAACTTTTCTCTTCTTTGTGTGCAAATAAGGGGATATAAGAGCATCAGAGCTCAAGATAAATTGCTCATTGCAATTCATTATCCTAAATCAGTGGTCAGCAAACTGCGGCTCTAGAGCCACATGTGGCTCTTTCACCCCTCTGCTGTAGCTCCCTGTCACTCAAAATATGTGTCACAACTGTTGATGTGCAACACCTGCCAGCACACGATTTACTGAGCTTTTCAACCCCCAGTAGGCCAACTACTGATAAATCCAAGGAAAGAAAAGTTTCAGAAGAAAATGTAATGTTTGATTCAACTACATATGCTAGTTTTGTGGCCGC
>JANHFP010000816.1:111176-122287 GCA_032468135.1 Calamaria suluensis | reverse complement strand
TTTAGAAAGTTCAGATTATCAAAAAATTTAGAACATAAACATATGACCTTGCTATTGGATGTACAAATTGTATATAAGCCATATTTAATACTATGATTAAAAGTATTAAGTCATCCCTCTATAAATAAAAACCTGTATTTTATTTTATATTTAGCCATGGCCGGCATGGATAAAGGCCAAAAATGCATGGAACACTGTTATCTTCCCACCAAAGGTGCTTTGTTTTAAAGTTAAATAAAATCAAAAGCATGAATGTGCAGCAATTAAATCAACAATTTGTGGTGTAGAACTTTCTTTGGGCTATCTGTAGAAGCATTTGTCAGAAATATTAAAAAATTAAAAATACTTACATATGGGCTCTGAATGTGTAAATAGGTTCCACATCTAATGAGGCACTCCTAAAATAAAAATGTCAAAAAGCAATCTGTGAGCATTATCTTGATGTATTAAAACTTCAGAATTCCCATGTTCTTCAACATATGTAAATATATACTTGCTTTTTGGCAGGTACTGTTTTTTGTAAGTTCCAAAGTTTTAGGGTATGATCCTCAGAGGCTGTAACCAGCACAGGCTCCACAGGATGGAAAGCTAACGCTCGCACTCCATCAAAATGGCTGCGCAATGTATATTTAGGATTCCATGTTTTTCTAAAAGCATCTTTGTTGGCTGGCAGCTAAAATAAAAATGAATAATGTTAACATAAGTAGCAAAAACATACAATTATATAGGTAGTCTTCAACTGATGACTGTAATGGAGCTTGACCAATACAGTTGTATGTTGTGACAACTCTAAGGGGTTGATCATGCAGCCATTAAGCAAACTAAAGGTTTGCTATAGGCACAGTTTTGCCAAAAACCAGAAATGCCATTTTTTGGCAAAAGTATTATAAAACATGGTGATATGACGGGTTGCTACAACCTTGGGGTCCATCTTGATTTACTGTGAAGCTCTGGGAAATGACTACCAGAAGAGGTACCTAGAATGCTGTTGCAGGAAGAGTGAGTGAGTGAGTGAGTGAGTGTGTGTCTGAGTAATCATGAACAATAATGGTATGAACAGGATAATATCAAGGAAATTACTGTTTTATTAAAAACTTTTAAGCTCACCCAAACTCTCCATTAGGCTTTTGGAACAATATTCTGGGATAAATGAGCCCAAAGTGGAACTTTCTGATATCAATGAGAAATGTTAGGTTTACAGAAAAATCCTACATTTCATTTCCTGAAGTTATCTCAACCATGAAGCCAGTAGTGGGTTATTACCGGTTTGCCCTGGTTCACGTGAACCCGTAGCAGCAGCGATGGGAGACTCCGCCCACCTGCCCAGACATCATCAAATACGCTCTGCGCATGCGCAGAAGCTTCTGTGCATGTGCAGAAGTGGCACATGCAGGACCAAACCGGTATCAAAGGTAAGTGAAATTCACCCCTGCATGAAACCTATAATAATGGGGGTATCATAGGTTGGGACTCCTTTGCAGTATCAGGATCTGGAAAAACTTGTAATTATTGAGGGAATACTGGATTATATTGCACCAACAACTTGTATAGGAGATGCTATCTGTGAACCAAAGATTTCTTTAAACAAACATCATTAGAATAATCCTAAATTGCATGCATATCTAAAAGATAAGAAATTTTGGAGTAGCTATATCAAAACTATGATATTAACCTAGACAAAAATGTTATGGCAAAACACCTCAAGTTCTAAATCAATGTTCTTGGAACAGGTACATTTAGTTCCTGCTAAATTAGGTACTATCAGTTACTAAACCTAAATCTTCACATAATTTTCCCAATGAAGACAGTCAATGTTCATTCAATGCATTCAATAAATACATGGCACAGTATATTTTTGGTGTTGATTTTCCAACCAGAAATTATCTATTTACAGGATTTAGATAAATGTATAATGCAGCATTATTGATGGTTCTAAAATAGTGTTTTTCAATTGTGATAATTTCCAGGTTGTGGATTTCCAACTCCTAAAATTGGAATCAATACCCATGCTAGCTGTGGTGTTCTGGGATTTGAAGTCCATATACCTGGAAATTGCCACCCAGCGGAAGCAGCATTCTAAACATTCCTAAAGTTCTTGGTTCAGTTTAAAAGCTATTAGGTATTAAACATGTTATACTTACATCATAACTGTAATCTGCATCATTTGCCACAGTCAAGTCTGCAAGATCCCCAAGGCCTAGTACACTTAACAATACATCATCTGAACCCATAATAAACGACTTGCCCCCTCCAGATGGAAACGTTATTGGCTCAGCTATAAGAAACAAAATATTGTTTATTAAGTGATGCAAATTAATACATGAGCTTAAAGATTTAATGCAGTTTTTATGCTTGCCTGAATATTTTGCAATTTAGAATTTAAGAACCATGTAATGTAACATGAGATCACAAAGTGTTATGCAGAATTATTTCAATTATTATTATATAAAATTACCAATTATGGCAAAAGTCAAGATCAATTTTAATTGTCATACTTATTTTAAATATTAAAGACTACAATATAAGAAAGAATGCAGTGAATCTGCTTCACCTTTTCAAAAGCATATTCTTTTCCATTCTTGCAATGGACATGTTCCTTCAATTCCCCTCTGCATCATCCTACCCCCTTGCATGTCTCCAAAGACCTCTTTATAAAAGACTTGGAGGAAGGCTGATGCAGCAGAGATTATGGGGATTATTTCCTCTTTGCTATTTCTTATACAACTTCTTTACAAAATAGTTTTCTCATTACATTTTATTTTAACAAATCAAAACTTTGCAACGACTCATGTCCTCATCACTACTTATATAGACTACTACAACGCACCTTACATGTGGCTGCCATGTGGAAGCTTCAGCCCAGATGCTTACATAAGTGGCTCTGAGTAACTTACAATAAAGCCAAATGGGTAACCATATAAATTAAGTAAATCGATAAATAAAAATAAAGTACAGTGCTAACCAACAAAGCTCTTTATGTCTTGGCAACAAGCTACCTTAAAGACTGCATCTCCCTAAAAGAACCATTATGATTTTGCTGAAAGAAGCAGTTGATTGTTCCCTACTTTTGGGAGGTCAAGGACAAGCGATACTCATTAGTGTTGTTGTTTGCTGATAGTGCCAGTCCTTCAGAATGACTTCCCACTTGAAGTTAGATTTTGTTCCTACTGTTGACATCTTCTGAAATAATGTTGAAAGGTGTTTGAGTAATGGCAGCTCATTGTTTTGGTATTCTAAGCTTTATGGGTTTTCATTTTTTGCTTTTTATTGGAGTTTTATTGTATTTGTAAGTCAATGAGAGTGTGTTAAGATCACAGAAGGTAAAAATCCAATAAATTCTTAAATACATCATACAATATTGAAATAGCTATGTTTTAACTATAAGCAGAATTCTGCTTATAGGAGGAAGCAAGAAAGGAAATGTTCTTATTTTCTTCTATTGAAGAAGAAATACTGAAGCTGTTCTACAGGGAAGTGATACTCTGAAAGAAAATGGAAGGTGGCATTGCAAGCTATAGAATCAACAAAAATCCATCTTCCTCCGATGAATCCGTTAATTAAAGCAGAGGTCTCCAACCTTGGCAACTTTAAGACTTGTGGACTTCAACTCCCAGAATTCCTCAGCCAGCTTTGCTCTGGGAGTTGAAGTCCACAAGTCTTAAAGTTGCCAAGGATGGAGACCTCTGAATTAAAGCATACCTCTTCACCTCAAGATATGCCTTTTCCTCCCCAAAAATAGTTTGAAAAAAATGAATCACTGTTTTTAATGTAAATGATTTCAAACCTTTGAATCTTTGCATATAATTTTAAGGCTGTTCTATTTTTACACTGAGATATCAGGTTATTTATCTTAGAAAATTCTCATACATACTCTTCATGTTAAGATCAGTTAGTTTTCATTCCAATTATTGTTAGAGAAAAATATATAAAGAATGATGTCATTTTATTTATTTATAATGATGTCAAGCCTGTATTTCTTGGTCTTGGAGAGCTCGCTGAAATTATAAAAGAAAGTAACCAAAAAAAAACTATGCCTATGCAAAGCATAGTCATAAAATAAAAAAAATAAAAAATAATCCTTTCCATTATTAGGATATGGTTTGGTTTTGACAAAGGAAGATAAAATTTATTTATTATTTATTTAAAATAAACTTCAACATGGAATGTCTGAATTTTGCAGTTTGATGAATGAGGTCATACATCCATTCCTCTATGCATAAGCAGATCCATCCAGCTATGTTGCATATCATAAAAGTGACCACATATCTCTGAATAGCTTAATGACTCAAACATTATTAATCATGAAAAAGAAGATGGTTTTATAGCAGTTCTATGATTCTGCTCTTTATTGTCTCCTGATAACAATAAAGGATCCAGGACTAATAATAGTGAAAGCAGACCAACCAGTGTCGAGATGTTTATGTGAATGTCCAGTTTGCTACATAAATCAAATATATCAAACAATATATTTTGGATTTTACGTTGGATAAATCCATGAAATGGATTTTACGTTGTAATCCTTTGTTCGCTTGAAAATATTTGTGTTTTAAGGAAAGGTTCTATCTTGCTGGAGGGAATTTTTAGGAGCATAAGTTGCACTAAATATTCAAAGTTGATAAATATGTAAATTTTGATTAACACTTATTTACATATTCCAAAATGTATTAGCAATCAACTCTTTATTGGTGCTATCAGTTATTGTGAATGCAACTTTTTTTTGGGGGGGCGGGGGATATTATACAAGAATGAATAAAATTGGAAATCACTCACCAGAAAATTTATTTCATTCATTTCTTATAGTTTGTTGCTTGCTGTTCTTTTATTAAGGTCATTTATTCTATGTATATATTTTAAACTCATTTTTAAGTATTAATTTTCTATGATTCAAAACAAAAGCTGGTCTTTTCCGAACCAAGTTGCAAGGGCATCTTAATATAGGCATTTGGTTCATATGGGCTATAAATGTGCGTATTTTATATCAAATTTTCTAAATACAAATAAATAGGTGAATTTGTTGTACCTTCCTCTGCTCTTGCACCTTCATGATCAGTCATTCTAGAAGAGGGTGACCTAGATTGATTAATGACTCCTGAAGGGATGTGGGATAGCTCATCATCGCCCAGATCAGATATCATGTCGTGCAGTTTTGTCCTGTTGACCCCTGTAAATTAATGTCAGCAGCAAAGGTTCATTTTATTGCTCCCCCTTAAATTGATATCCATTTACACGCCCATTTTCTAATTAATACTGTTTTACTGTGATGTTATTAAATAAAGATGCTTTCATAAAATGTATTTTGCATATTTGAAAAAGAATTAAAAATGAAGCTTTAAATAAAGGATTCAGACTGGGTTTTTTATTATTATTAAATTGCTGGTGTTCTGCTTACGGTAAAAGAGGAGAAAACTTGAATGTCTGAACTCCTTATAAAAGGCCATAGAATTTATGTACAAACCACCCCCAGCGTTTTTATTAATCGATAATACTAGACAGAAGTATTGATTACCAAAAGAGAAACAATAATTGAGTGATTGGGAGGCAACAAACTGTCAACTTTCCCCCTTTTCTGGGTTTCTAAATAAAAAAGTAATTTATAAGTATCAAAGCACACTTAATGTTTAGAACCATCATTAATAACCAGAAAGCTGATGTGAAACTGTTAATATGAAATATAGTTCCAATGAAGGAATTTAAAAATACACAAAGTATTCTCTTATATAAAAGTAAGATAGGAAATTCTCTTAGCACATACTTTCTAGAATTCTTCCTTACTAATAGTTCCACTCCGAGTCATATAAACAGGAGGTGGGGGTGCCTAAGAATGAGGGAGTCCATAACATTCCAAGCTACTGTCCAACTACCTGTTCACAGAGATGCATTGGGGAAATTTTTCCCCCTACAGCCCTGGGCCAGATTCAGCCCATTTTCAAACCTAATCTTTCTTTCGCTAGCTTCGGCCTTGATTCCAAATTTTGTTCCGTTCTGTTCAATTTTCAGTAAATGATCTTGTTGATAAGAGTACTGATCTACTTTACACAATTTATTTCCAATATACTGCTGGGTTGGAAAAAAATATAATTGAGATACGGCACAGAATTTCTATTTCATGTATTTCCCATGAGCAGATTGAGGTGGACAGTTGTATGCAATCTTAAATATATGTTTTATGGCCCCAGAAATCCCAGAATTACACCACAGAAATAAGACAAAAAGTGCCCCAATATGGAAGTACGGAAAAGCAAAACAAATGAGATCCATCTAGCTTTAAGAAATACAGACAGGGAAACAGGAGGAAAACAATTCTCTGATACTATGAAAGCCACATTTGTTTTTTCCTGATGCTAAAAACAAGTTCAAGAAGCTAGACTCATCAAAACCACTGAAATCTATAACTGAGTAGTATTCATAAATAAAAACATGCTTTCTTAGCATCTCTAGATTAGAGTCAAATTATCCAAGATGTTCAAGCAACTATAATAAACCTATCTGTATTTATGATGCCTGCAGTGTCCTAGGATCATGAGATCACCTTTTGCGTCCTTCTGACAAACGGAGTCAATGTGGAAGTCAGATTCACTTAACAACCGTGTTACTAATTTAACAACTGCAGTGATTCACTTAACAGCTGTGCAAGCAAGGCCATACAAAAATCCCCTTAACAGCTGCCTTGCTTAGCAACAGACATTTTTGCCTCAATTGTGGTCATAAATCAAGGACTACCTATACTCATGAAACCCAGTTAGTCACTGCTATCTCAACCTGAATGAGTCATGCTGTGAAAGTCCTGAACTGGTTTCTGGAGTTTGTAAGAATCTACATGTTAAGCCAAAGCCCTACCAAGACAGAGTTTTTTGATAAGTTTTACGGCAATCTTACAACAAATGTTTTGGTAGTTACATTAAAGGGTTACTCTCTCCCCAAACGAGTTTGGGGTTCTCTTGGACTGATGTTCATACTGCAAACATGTAGAAACTACAGGCAGGAGAACTTTTTCCCAGCTTTAGCAAGTGCACCAGTTACAACAGTGTCTTCTAAAATGCTCCAGCCATAGGAATTACCACCCTTACTACCACCTAAGTAGTCTACTACAATACATTCTACGTTTAGAGGAGACCCAGAAGCTATATGTGGTACAAAATTGCTTTTAGAGCAAATCATAAAGTAAGAACAACACCTATTTTGAAGTTGCCAACACAATTCAGCTCTTAACACCCTTAAAAGTGCAATATCAGGATTGACAATACCTGGCCAAAATCAAATCTGCATCCAGTAATTTATAGAGGATGTATCTCACGTCTGTCTTCTTCGACAAGGTTTATGGAACATGGGCCAGATAACAGATATTCTTTATATTTACTTCCTTTTATGCAACATTCTGCCCCATAAGTAAGGATGATCCTTCTTTTACAATTACTTCAGAAATTGCTTCAGAAAGGTCAAACCAGTATTTTTCCTCAGGGCATTTGACCCTTAGGTTAAGGGTGCCTTTAGGGTTAAATCAGGCTATAATTATTATAAACACTTTTTTCAGTATTATCCTTCCAGAAAATACTAATTATATTACTTAATTGGATGTTCTACACTACCTTAAAAATCTTTTTGACTAAAAAATACATATAGTTATAGACTTATAACTACAAAAGGGACTGAAAAAATTGTTAAGTGGTGTGGTCTTTAAGTGAGGTAACATACAATTTTATGATCTTTTTGCAGAGGTTGTTAAGTGACTCACCATGATTGTTAAATGAGACATGCCTGCTGACTTCCCCATTGACTTTGCTTGTCAGAAGCCATCACAAATGGTGGTCAAGTGACCCTGGAATGCTGCAACCATCCTAAATGTGCAACGGCTGCCAAGCACCTGAATCACAATCACATGACCATGTGGGGGATGCTGCAATGGTAGTAAATGTGGGTACCGGTTGTAAATCATTTCAGCAACATTTGAACTGTTGCTAAACAAATGGTTGCAAGTTCTAAGAACTACCTGTAATACATGGCACACGCACACATACATATAAGATTATTTCAAGCACTGCCTAACATAAGTACTTATGGTTTCTTCGGTACTTTCACCAATTGTCAAAATAAAGGAACTGCTCTGCTTATATAATAATGTGATGAAAAAAGCAAATAATGTACACATGTTCTTCAGTTGTACATAAACTATTTTTTTAGTTTCTTGCTATGATTAGCCAGATTATGGACTTCAAAAATAATGATTTTTTAGAATTTTCAAAATTAACACCTGTCATTCATTAGATCAATTCCATACTGCAATCTCAATAATCTTCTAGAAGATGTTTGTATTTGAGATAAAGGAGAAAATAATATAACAGGTTAGAAACATTTCAGCAGCGGCAGGAAAGGTCCATTCAGAATAATGCAATTAGTACTGGGTTAAAGAAGTAATGCAAATTATCATGCAAAAAGAAAAGAAAAGCAATCCTCCAAAGCACATTTTTTAAACATTACTAAAAGGATGAAAATATTCACTTTCACAGTCTTTTTGTGTGTTTCGTTTATATGTATACCCCTGGAGGTAAATTCTACTGATAGAATGTACATCTGACATAGAATTAGAACATAAACTTCAGCTCTACAAACTGAGTATATTATTTACCATTTAAGTTCTTCCTGCCTTAAACCTATTCCCCACTTCTTTTAAAGATTCTACATTAAGTAGCATTGTTTAACTTTTAAAACTTCGTTTAAACTCATGCTGTTTAGTCCATCCAAGACTACAGTAGCTACTTTCTAGGATGGGATAGAGCAGAAGAGAAAATATGAGACTGATTAATATGAGTAGTGTAATTCAGAATTGATACACTGGAGCACTGGATTCACATTGCTATAAGCAGATCACTGCAAACTACAATCAAGAAGAAAGTAGCTACTAGTGTTCAGTGAATGTGGCATGGAACAGCTTATGATTATCTTGTCCACAACTTACATGAGTTTTGAGATACCTTGCACCTCAACTATTGCAATGCCCTCTCTGCGAGGCTGCCCTGAGAAGCTTCAGCTGGCCCAGAATGCATTCAGCGATGTGATATCCTTGCTTCATGAGTGACAGTGGTTGCCAGTTTGCTTCCAAGTGCAATTCAAGATGCTGGTTACTACATAATGTATTTAAGGGACTACCTATTTTCTGTGATTTGCCACCAGAGTCATATATGCCAACATAGTGAGTATGTGCAAGTCCCCTCAGTAAAGCAGGGTAATCTTTTGGGACTCAGGAAGCGCATAGCATCCCCTTAAGACCCCCTTGGTTTCCCCCTATAGTATTACAGAGGGCCTCAAAGATGTGGTTGTTCTCCCAACCTGGAGGTGGCATGAATGGAACCTTTTGGTAGATGTCCTTCATATACGGGTAGTCCTCGACTAACGACCTCAATTGAGTCCAAAATTTCTATTGTTGAGACATTTGAACCATTTTATCACATTTCGTGCCACAGTTGTTAAATGAATTACTGCAGTTGTTAAGTTAGTATCCCTGGTTGTTAAGCAAATCTGGTTTTCCCATTGACTTTGTCAGGTCACAAAAGGGGATCACATTACCTTGGGACACTGTAAGCGTCATAAATGTGAACCAGTTGCTATAAAGGTCGTAACTATGAAAAATAAGTCACTTTATTTCAGTGCCATTGTAATTTTGAACGGTCACTAAATGAACTGTTGTAAGTCAAGGACTACCTGTATATTCTATATTGGGGGGGGGGGGCTTGGTTGTCTACACTTTTCATTATCTCCTTGATTGCATTTTTATTTTACTTGATTGCATTTATATTGCAAGCTTCCAGAGTTGGGCAGTGCCAATATAAAGATAAATAAATAAATAAATAATAATAGTAACCCTTTTCATCTGGCAAATAAAGTATTCTGCCTTTGTTTGTTGTAGTATATTATCTTCTATGAATTCTTCTCTGGACAATACATCTCCTAGTTTAAGAGTTATGTAACTCCTTAAAAAACAAGTAAAATTTTTGATGTCTGGCAACTATAATCAGAAGCAACCTTATTAGCATTTGGAAGGGATTTCCAATCATTGCTGCTATTTTCCTGGACAACTCCAAAACAAAACAACTTGTTCACCTTCTGACATTCCTCCCTCCAGTGTAAATTGAATATAATTTATCTTCAGAAATTATGATTTCCAGATTTATCAGACGGAAAGTTAAAGTTGGTTGCCCCCCAAATAAGCAAAACGTTAAAATGGAGGGGAAAGATGACAACATACATTGTTTTCCACATGATGTCAGAAAATTGTTTCAAGATTCAGAATCTGCACTTACTCTTTACCCCTTTCTTCCCCTTTCGTTCCTTCTTGTACTGTTCCTTCAGTTTACTTATTAGTCCCTGGTCTACATCCCAAACCTCAGCAGTTGGGGACAGGTCATCTTTGTCTACATGCAACATATTATTAAAAGAAAAATAAATCAACAATTGGGAATGCAAACTATTTGTGAGCGTTACAGGTTAATCAATAAAAAGTGTTATTCAAAAACATTCCAGTACTTTAAAGGTGCAGTTTCTTGTACTGTTTGGTACAATGCTTCAAACTGTCATTTTATGGTAATTGGTCTAGAATAAAGAAGAAATTTGAATGTCTTTCTTCTTGAATCATATGAAATTAATTGATTACAACTGATGTATGCAATTACTGCAACTTTAGTAAGATATTATTAACAAATTATTCAGGCAGACTTAAATAAGCAAATAAATTTATTTCATGCAATACCATTTAGGAAGTGCAAACTGAATTCTGAAAACATGCATTTTCCCTCTATTCTTATTCTCCATGCAATGATATCTAGTAGCTCCAAAATAAATCCAGCAATAAAGGTAATAGAAAGTTTTTTTTCTATTATTAAAATAATAATATAACCAAGGTAGTTTGGCATATTGTAGGACATCTTCAAACTTTTTATTTACTGAACTCTTCTTTTTATTCACCACAACCCAACCAGCCATAGTAAATTAAGAAAGGCATAGAATAATGGTTGAAACAGACTTGTGTAAATCCATAATCAATGCTTGAATATTTGTCCCTTTAAGCCCAGAAAAGTAACAAATTTTACTTGGAAGTCTCATTGGAAAAAGAATAAGAT
>JANHFP010000816.1:29511-62726 GCA_032468135.1 Calamaria suluensis | reverse complement strand
GCTGTAAACCGCCCCGAGTCCGCAAGGAGAGGGGCGGTATATAAATTGAATAAATAAATAAATAAATAAATAAAATAATTATATTGTAAGGTAATGCTGAAAATAGTATCAATTATATTTATGCAATTTTGTTTAGAAAACATGTAGTTTTTCATATTTTTTTTCCTTTAACCAACATTTACAAAAACAAGTTGAAAAGAAAATTCTCCTTACCCTAAATCTTCTATGCTAAGTGGAGGTCCAGAACCTGACGGATTTTTCATCATAAGTTCTTGAAGTTTAGTATTTTTTTCATCTTCTGAAAGGCCCTTGTTACTTAATATTTGACGTCTCTTAATTGCAAGATCCTTAATTTCCTTTAAAAATCTTGCTCTGTGAGGGTTTACCAGTTCAAAATCTTCCCATGTTAGGATTCCATTAAACCATGCTGGAGGCTTAGGTTTTGGTGGGTCAAGAATAAATTCAGATTTGGAATCCTCTTCAAAACTTCCTACTGACAGGGAATCATGTCCCTCTTCTGTAGAGGCTTCTGACTGACTTTCAGTGCAGTGCAAGTCTCTATCACCCCGTGATTCATAAATCAGTTTACTCATATTGCTTTTAATATCACCCATGCACATGAGTTTAAAAAAAGGCTTAGAAATTGGCAGGTCTACAAGTCTATTGTCCTGGATACATTTAGCTAAGAAAATCCCAAGAAAATGAAACAGTTTAGTGATTCTTTCAAGTTCATCACTATCCTGTGGGAAAGGTGCTGTGAAGAGCCCACAAGATCGCTGTACATAGTAGCCTGGAGGTTTCAATCCACCGCCGATATCAACCTTTTATTTAAAAAAAAAGGCAAAGGAGAAAAGTGTTACTGAAGTTATATAGTACCAACTTCTTTTATTTGTATTTATTCTGAAAAGAAAATATACCTGTCGTGATTCATCATCTGGAAAATCATCATCACACAGCCAAGCTCCCAATTCTGTTCTCTGGAATTCTGCTGCTACCAATGCATAAAACTCCAAGGTAGGCCCTAATCCTGTTCCTTCCTCCCCTAAAAACTCCACCTGAAAATCAATACAACAAAAGCTTTAAGTAGCCCCAAGGGAAATGTTACCTATCTTACAACACATAGCAGTGGAGATGAAAGAACAGTGTGTAGGATGCATTCAGATTTGCCTTTCTATAGATAACTTTTGTTTCTTTCAGAAGAGACAGAGAATCAAGAGAATGAATGAATGAAAATGGGAGACTGAACAGCAATAGCACTTAGACTTATATACCACTTTAAAGTGCTTTACAATCCTCTCTAAGTGGTTTACAGAGTCAGCGTATTTCCCCCAACAATTTAATTTTTGTTTCCTATGCAATATGCATAGAATATATAGGAGGAGGCTAAGTAAAACTTCTTTGTCTTGTTAATTTTTATTTTACTGGTTTTTAAGAGGAAGGATATATTTTACCTCCAAAACTGATTTTCTATCTGCATGAATTTGCATAACATTTTCTGCCCATTCCATCAAGGATTCACCACGTGGAACTTTGACTCTTTCATGTTTAAGGCGTCCAACTCTGAATTCTCCTGGATCATCTCTTCGTACAGTACTTGTAGTTCGTGTTCGCTCAACAGTTGCCTCACGTCGATTCTGTAGCCATACAATTGCTCTAGTAAGAAAAAGAAATGTATTCCTTCAGTTTAAAATGCTAAACATCACTTTAATCATTTTCTGTAAAATATTGAAGATTCTTGATATTATGAATTTTAAAATTATTCACCCCTAACATAACAAACTAATGCTTATGAAATTCATGTTTAAAAAAACCCAGTTATACACTAGACTGAATAAGTAAGAAATTAAATAATTTTGAGTAAAGTTCTCACCTTGATGCTCCAAATGCTGTGCATGTGAAATATAGTTGTCTAGTTTCAAATGGGATTAAGAAAGGACACTTGCTAGTTATCTGTTCACACCAGTCTGGTAAAGCTCCGCTTGCTAATGCTAATGGTTCCTGTGATTTAATAATTAAGGTGTGAAAACAGGTAAGTCAGACAGGTAAAATGCAGATATATAACACTATTTGTACATTCTGGCCTGTCCTTTCCATACTCAACTTCAAACACAATGTTAGCACAACTCTCATAAATTAACAGAAATGTTATATAAAAAATAATTTTCTTACATAGCAATTTTATCTTCAAGCGTGGCAACCTCCAAGAAAACTAAACTCTTGGCAAACAGAAATCTGGAGCAGAGGCATGTTAAGTATTTTTCACTTCTCTGGTTTAGGAAGTGGGGTTGTATAACAAAATATCTCTAAAACTGGGATTAGTTACAATTCTTGGATAGGTCAGCAACGTTTGGGAATGTAGTATGGACAGTTCTGGATTTTGTAGGTTCTTCTAATACACTGAAACAATCATCTACCTATCTATCTGTGCAGTCTATCTCTCTTTCCCTTTTTCTCAATCCCACCACATATAGGCAACAGAGATTTCGTGGTGGTTTAAGAAATGGTATCTGAGATCAAAAATTTCTGATTGCCTTGAACTAGAATAGGGGTATCAAACTGCCAGCCCACGGGCTGAATGCATCACACACACACCCATTCCATGAAGGCAAAAGTCACGATAGATCACATGACATGGCAAGTTTGACACCCGTGAACTAGAAGATCCCTCCTACCAAATCTCAGAGTAATAAAGCTTCCTCACTACTGTCTCAGATAGGTTCTTCCACTTTAATAAACCTAATTTAATGATATAAAAATGTTTACTATTTAAATGCAAATTTAATCTTCTGAACTTTTATAATAGATTTCTCAGTAATTTCCATCCAAATATACTTACCACTCAAGTGTGAGAGCATGTCGCTTAAATTGTATAACTGGCTACATTTGTTTTATTTGACGCTGGATATCTCCTTGGCCCTCAGATAGATAGCCTCTCTTTACATTTTGATTTGTGAAATGAATAATCATATATAAAGGGCATATTCATAGAATTAATTCTTAAACAAAATCATATTTTAAATTTCTGAACCATCTAAAAGAGCATACAACTGAAAATCGTAAAATAATTTTTCAATAATACATCACCTCAATCTGTTGAAGAATTTTTGTGGTAATTTTTTTGCTTGTGAATTCATCTGGTGGAAAATTAAACTGGAGCTGTTCATCTCCTTCTGAAATAATAACATTTTTTAATTTCATGTTTTCTTAATAGAGAATTTTAGGAAGAAAATCTTTAGTGGCCATTTTCCTACTAACCTTCTTGTAAAGTTCGAGGAGAAAAGGGGTCACTTGCAACAATGTAGAGAATACGGAGCAACTGCAGAACATCCTCTACTCCACAGGAATTCTGTCCATTACCAGCTTTGGCTTGAGGCTGTTCTTTAATTGAACTAAGAATGTCTGAATTTTGAAGTGTGGAAATAGCTCCCTGATTCAAATTAGATTTTGATCCATGCTCACAAAAATCCTGCATGAATTACCAGAAGAAAAATACAAATTGAGTTTATAAGAGAACTTGATCCCGTTACAACAGCCCATCCGACTTAATCAAGTGGGGAAGGCATGTTTGTGGACCCTATCAGTTATGGAATCTCAAAAGCTGGGATCCAGGAAGGGAGTTTTCTCTGCTGTTGTCCCCTCCCCCCTTTTTGGGGAACATTCTCCCTCCCAGAGGTGAGGTGGCTCCCAATCTGCTGGGCTTTCAGAAGTGTCTAAAGACCTGGCTCTGCCACTGCGCATTGGGTTCTCAGAGGAGCATGCACAGCTGTGGGACTGGTTAGCCATCTGACGTTGAATTTTAACTACACTTGCCTCTAGTATTTATGTTTTTAATATTTTATTTGAACTCCACCCATAGTTGCTCTGTAAGGAAGATGGGCAGCTTCTAAATTTGATAAATAAAAATAAATAAAAAATTTAAAAAGAAAAAAAGATGCGTAATTCAAGCTGGAGCTTAAGACTATTGTTAGGCATTATGTTAAGGATATCATTACTGCACCAATTCAGAACTATACAAAAAAGCTGCAGCTTGTAAAAGCTAACTATGACAAGAGCCCATAATGACACTTAATCAAGAAACAATGTTAGTCTTTATATCAAATCTATCTCACAAGACCAAAACCATACATTTCCAAATTAATACTTTTAGATGCAGATATGTACCTTGTAAGCAGCTATGAGTTGGGAACAATTTCTGTTTTTCCTAATGCTTTTATTAGTGCCAGTTAATTTCCAGTGACGCAGAAAGGCTGAATCCGCATTCTTCTGCAGGTAGGTTATCAAATCATTCTTTGGTAAGTCATCAGTGCCAAGGTACTGCTCCACATGCTCTATTGACCAGCAACCCTACAACAGGAATCACCTAATGTTGGTCTTTCCTGATTGTAAGCTTGAAAGATTTAAATTTATGCTTCACTAGGAACATGCATTTATGAAATAATCTCATGTAACAAAATTATGCAACAAAATTAATTTAGCATAGCTTTCAAGCTGTTTAGGTGCAAAAACTACAAACATCTAAGGTTAAGATTGTTCTCACCATTTTCCCACTGTCTTTTTCTTTATCAGAATCCTTCATTTCTTTGTATACAATTCTAAACATAAAAAAGATCAGAGTTATGTATATAGTTTCAATAGTGTTTCCTTGCAAAATAACTTATTTCTAAATTATAGACTGAGCAACTGGACAGTATGGCTAAAAACTATAGATGATATAATTCAAAATATGTGAATAGCTCTAAACTGCTTGTACGTAATCATGGGTACTGAAGCATCATTAAATTTGACAGAAAAGGACTATTAGAATGATCAAAGAAATAAAACAATGTTTATGAAGTTTCATTTGGAAACTTTTAGTTTAGAAAAAAAGCGGAGGAGAACAACATATATAAATGTAAATTTATACACACTGTAAAAAAAAGTGAAGAGAGAAGTGATTTTTTTTCCTTTTCTTTTTCATAATAATGTAATGGTAAATAATCTTCAGAGGACGAGTTTGCAAATGTTTCAAATCCAGGCTATCTCAAATAACCAAGAATCTGAAGCACCTGACTGCATAGCAGCTGTTTCAAAAGCAAACAAGTTGATTTGAACTTAAGATACTGCCTCACAAGTCAAGAAAGGGCATCACATGCTCAAAAGGGCTGCTTTGCATTCAAAATGAAGATGTTCTGTACTCAAAACAACTGTATTCATGTATGATTATTTTACAATTATGAATGTATTCTTGAATTCTTACGTATATGTTGGTTCCCATATTCGCCTAAGTTTATCTGATTTCACATTGCCATTGCAGGAAAGCTGTAGCAATTTTTGTACATAGTAAAATATAGTTGACCGGAAATTTGTTAAGGGTAGCTCAACTTCACGAGTTGTACCAAGTCCTGTAACTTTCAAGATAAGTGCTAAACGTGGTGATGGCATACATTCAACTTCTTCTAGGAGTTCCGAATGAGGTGTTCCTGCAACCAATGAATTGATGAAAAATTAGTAATAATTTACTATTTTCTGAGGCACCTGCAAACTCAAGTAAAATTGAATTGCTGAAATCTTTGTGTATGATGACATTAAATGTGCAAATAATAAAGGCAATGGGGCTGTTAAGGCTGAATTTAAGGAATGAACCCACATCCTTACAATTATAGAGGCCTTTCGGAAAGCAAGCACTGGGAGAGGGACAACAGTAAACATGACCAGTAAGTTCTAAAGAGTGGTAAAGGCACACTGGGACCATTACAGTTACACACTACAATCTTCTTAAAAGGCCATTAGCAATTTGCAAAGTGTGTAGATATAGAAACATAGTGTCTGTAAAAAACCTCCAACTATATGAGGAAAAATGCTCAAGGAGTATCACAACATTATTTTAAGAGTTTAGAGTTCCTTTCTAGTTCCATCTCCCCCAGGCACAGAGTTTTTGTGAGATCTAGGGGGTAGCAGTACGAAGTATTTACTTAGTGTCCTTCTGCACTGCTTTACAGTCTATCATGAATTTTTGTTACATTGCATCTACACTGCATCTTGTATAACTTCACTGTCAACTATAGTGTACCATATATAAATAAGCTTAAACATTTTTTAAAAAATATCTTTACTTCTCAGTTCCCCAGCTTTTTAAAAAATCTTGCAAATTTCAAGATTTGCACCATTTTCAAATAAATTGTCAAAAAACATGAGGAACAGTAAAACAAATAATAGAGTGCTACCACTCATATGCAGTTCTGCTGTTTTTTTTTTAACCAGAGTTATTTCTGTAATGTATTTTAATTTCCTAACTGTTCAAGGAAATTATCCTTTAGGGAATATTTTTCAAAATTAAAATTAACTTTTGCACAAAACGGTCTGCTGCTTAAAAATCATATCAAATCAAAACCAAATCTGTATTATTGTCATAAACCATCATAAATTATTCAGAAACATGGCAGCCTGCACTTTTTCTATGAAGAGATAACTTTGCTTGGACAATTAATTCAACAATGCTAAGAAATACAAGATGGGATAAACAGTATATACGCTGTCTTAAATAATTACTTTTAAAATGGAAGAAAGAGAAGAACCTATACATTCATTAAAATACAAGTAATTTTTAATAGTTACATTATTTATCCCATTCCTTCAAATTCTATTCCTTTAAATCCCATAATTAGCCTCTACTCAATATCCCTGGTTTTCAATTCCTTCCACTGAAAAAGGTGTGTACACCTATAGTTTTATCCCAACATAAAGGTGGCATGGGAGATTTGTTGGTATAACAGTTTTTTTCTCTCCTAATCCAATCATTGGCTTCAGGGACAAATATTTTATATATAATGTTTTATATTTATATCTATATCTATCAGGTTAACGTGTTTTCTAATATCGGAACTACCCTAGTAATACCATGTCTAATAATGTTGTGACAAAAACCATAGAAGTTGGTTCAAACCCAAACCAAACAATTCCATTGTTGTGGCTTAACAACCTTCCTCCCCCACTCCTGCAAATCAGATGTTTTTCTCTTCTGATATTCTATTCACACAATGTGAGTTTCCCACATTTTTAAAACTGCTCTCATGTGTACCTGGGGGAGGAATTTCTAAATCAGTTGTTTGCTGCACATTAGTACGTCCAGGTCTTGGGTCAAAGGTAGGTACTAGAGCAGAAAATTGGCGTTTTAACACATAGTCATCATCCCATGTTCTTCTACGTCCTCCTTTTGTTTCATACTCTTCTTCTTCCTGTTCAAAACATTACAGTATGGAAATAACTGAAAATATGTAGGACTAATTGAAAATATCTGTTTGATTTAAAGCATACATAAGCACAAAAACTATGGGGAAAATGGAAAAACGTTTATCAGATTTAAGCTCAAATTCAACAAATAAATCACTTGTACTTTCAGCAACAAGCTAAAAAAAAACAAAAAGCAAACCTGTACAGTACTGAGTTTGTATAAGCTGCTCAAATTTTGCTACAATTATAAATCACTCTTAAATTCAAGACCTGGAATAAATGGAGAGATAATAGAACTGTTAAAGCATATACACTGTACCATTACTTCTTCATATTCCTGATCTTCCTGATTGTCATCTTCATTTTCATCGTCCTCCTCATCTGGCTCTGGTAAATCTTCATCATCATCTAATTCAGCCAACAGAGTGCTAGCCCGACAACTATCAAGGAAATCTACATATAAAAACATAGACAACCATAAGGTAGCCTCTAAAAAGAAAGATAGCAAAGGTGATAGATGAACTGATTTGATAAATTCAAAGCAGGAACAGGAAAAAGAAGTTCACTTTAGCATGATGTTCAAGAAAACAGGACTGAAACCTATTTTAAGAAATTATGACAAATTAGGGCAACATTAAGCTGAAAAAGAAAAAAGGATTTCAGAAAATAACCTGAAAAAGAATGGAAAACTATTTGTAATTAATAAAAAACCCAAACCAATCTAATTTTTAATGTTAAATGAAGAAATAGAAATATGCTGTTTTTTTCCTGTATAAGAATGAGATTTTATATCCATTATTTTCCTCCATACACTTTTGAAAACTTCACAATAGCAATAAAACAATGACTCACAAAAGACACAAGTCCACTTCTTGCCTTCAGAAAGTGTGATAAAACCCTGAAGAATCATCTTTGTAATTATTTTTAGAAGTACAATTCTAACAAATGATTGTTACCTTACCATAGCAATTTGAACAATATACTACACTCACAATTATTGCCTATATAAAACCTTAATGCATTAACTTTCTATGCCTGATCTCATTTCCCATACAATTGTTGCAATACAATAACTATTTTACTAGGCAATAGAGAACTCAACAGACTCAATTGTGGCTGCAAGTTGAGGATTACCTATATTTAGATGAGCACAAACACAGTGCAGCTGCCCTGAACATCAGAAAAAAGAAACAGTTCATCTATGGAACATTATCCAACAAAGTAAATATCCACACAATTTCATCAACACGTGCCTGACCAGTCAGCACAATATACTGTAGCACAACCGGTACAAGCTATAAAAAGGGTTACACTGGGTTAACCATCTCAAAAACGGCAACATATATCCACATCAGTGAAGCACACAAACCAACTAAAGCACTGGTGGGTTTCTACCGGTTTGCCCCAGTTTGGGCGAACTGGTAGCAATGGGAGGTTCCACCCACCTGCCCGGACATCATCACGGATGCTCTGCACATAAGGTTCTGCACAGAAGTGTTATGCTCGTTCCCAGATCCAAAACGGTAGTGAAGGTAAGTGAAAACCACTACTGAACTAAAGCCTTCCAAAACTTCCTAGTAGCCCCAGAAGAAAGTCTGTAGGAGGAAAAGGAGTAGTCCTGTAGAACATACTGTGTAAGGACTGAAATGGCCACTATGTAAGACAAACAATCAGAAGACTAACAGAGCACATCCGTGAGCACCAACTAGTAGTCAGAAAATATGATGAAAAATGTCATTGTTCTCTGTTCAAAATATCACCCTTTGTTTTCTCAATCTGCTTACCTATTAACTGTGGACTATACATTCTCATCCTATTATATTAGTTCCTTCTCAGACCCTCACTTAATTTACCCAGTGCTATTTCCAGAGGTGATGTACTATTGGATAATACTACTGATGTTAATGGCTTTCTTTGGAAAAAGACAGCATTTCAGAACAGTGTCCTGGGTTTAGCACTTGATTAACAATGGGTGTAAATTGCCTTATTACTCTATTATAATAGGTGGTTGTAGATCAGTACTTTATGTTGAAATAGTTTTGGACACCACAGTAAATATATAAATAAACCATAATTTCCTGTGGGGAACAATGAAGATGCCGACAGACCTAAATCAAAGCACAAATATTCCCCAGAGTTTGTTTCAAGTATTTGAGTAAAGTACAATTGTTTTCAAGAATCGGTGTTTTGAATGTTCTGAAATAGTCCTTAATTCTTTTCTCCGGCATGAAAATAACAACTTGGCAGAACTATTGCAAGGCTGAGAGGAGCTATTACCACACTCGGCTTCTGCTGCCATTTTAGCAGAAATTCTTAAATATTCTGTACTATGAAAGATAAAATGCATTGCATTTTATCATGTTTAACATTTAGCTTGGACGGTAGCAATACAGTAGCACTTTAAGAGTTATATACTGGACCACAGTATTTTGCAGCACTCTCTCAGCTGCTTACAGTGTCAGCATATTGCCCCAACAATTTGGGTCCTCATTTTGCTGACCTTGGAAGGATAGAAGGCTAAGTCAAACGTAGATATGGGGAAACTATTCTCTGGGGAACAAGAACATTTGGTTAAATCTAAAACTAGGTAATTAAAGATACGGAATTGATCTAAAGAAATAGGACAGGATTTTAGATGTTGATAGGGATGACAGTTGTATAGTGTAAATATATTAAGAAGCCATTTTATGTTAGTGTTTGTGTAGGTATCTATTTTTGTACTGTATTTTATGTTTCATGTATTTATTTTTCAAAAGTTTGTTATATTTTCCTTTTCCATGTATATACACAATACTAAAATGAAATTGCTAAAGTAATGAATGGATTATATAAACATGGGTATTTTAATTTGTAAAAATTAATAAAATTATTATTTTTTTAAAAAAAGAACAGCAACAGAACTCACTGAGGAACCATTCTGCACCTTATTCTTCCCAATTTAATTCACATCTATTGGTTTTTACATTTTAACTTAAGAGCATGGTAACTTGAGTGGTAATTAATAGTCAGAGAATAGCTTTATACAGAGATTTTATGTGAAGTATATGCTCTTCAAAGCACACTTTAGAAACATGTTTGAAACATGGACATTTGGCTACTGGTTTGTATTTCAAGCATGGTCTCTTCTGTTTAGCCAGTGCATGCATATATTTAAATGTTGGCATTGTTGGCAATGTCTGAAATAATAATAATTGGGGAATGGGGTGGGTAGGTTGGCTGTTGTTTTAGTTAAACCTTTTTAGGTAATTAAGATTCTACAACAACAAGTTCAGCCACACAGGCAACATCTGCAAACATGTAAGGAACCCGCATATTGTAACAACGGAAATACAATTGGGCTTGAGGTTTCCTTGTTTGGAACATTTCCTGAACATTAAGGAAACTAATATTGCAACCTAAGAAATGGGAAGAGATCCAAGTGTTGGGGGTAGTACCTCAGAATAACAACTGACAAGAGACATAAGAACTGCATATGGTTTTCTGTGTATTTTTTTAAATGACAAAGTTTCTGCAAATTAACTGATCAGTATTATAAGGAGCAAGATTCATGTTGACGTCCTGCTATTTCATATGGCAAGAATATTCTAAATACTTAGGGTTTTGTACTGCCAAATATGTAATGTTAACACTTCAGGTTTTTTCAGTGTTATTTTGTGGGTTTCTACAAGAATCCGTTGACATCTTATGCCAAGCCATAGCAAGGTTGCTTGCTCTTGCTTCAATGTGACATATAAACCAATTCGTTAATTCTTACACTTTTGTATAAGGCAGGCCACTATATTTGGTTTAAGGAATCATAATTAAAATTCCTAGCTCAGAATTAGATATGAATCAATTTATTGTACTGAAGATTGAAAATATAAGTGATTTCAAGTTCTGAACAACAGCACTGTGAGGATGTTAAACACATGAAAATGTGTTAGTATATATTTAACATAAGTACCCATATTTATGCTGAAATCATTAATAAGCCTCTATTTCGCCTTATAAATCAAATCATATTTCTCTGCTCTGTATATTTTATAATTATAATTTGCTGCAGATATCTAAAAGAACAAACTAGCACTGGTGCTGCTTCCAAACACAATATACAAACCAACTGCCAACAATGATTTCGAATTGAGGTTTTAAATTTGAACGAATATCAAATATAAAAACACTATGGAAATGCTAATTACTAACTGCAAATGCTTTTCAACATTTTTGACAATGTCCCTAAATCTATTCACTTCTCAAAGTGCTCTTTCATGAAATATCCCTCTATTCACCAACTTACAGAGGAGCAAAGAGACCAGTTATGAAGAAAAAGAATGAGAAATAGTCATTTTTAGAAGCAAATGTCTATCTATATTGTTATAAGTATGCCATGGTAGTTGCTGCAAACCTATTCTTCAAATGAATGATTGTAGCAAAGCATAAGGAAGACTATCCATTAATCCGTGCAATACATGTATACAGATGATGATTTCATTTACTACAGCATTCAAATTTCATGTTCTGTATTTCAATACACGATTACTGAAACATCAATAAAGAAGTACCTTAAGTGACAATCATGTAAGAAGAGTGTGTAGAGCTGAAGTATATGGAAACATTGACAGTAGTTGAGATCCTTTGTGAAGAGGCCTTTATGTAGCTAATAAAGGGCAAACAATCATTTGATATGCTTTAGTAAATGAAATTACTAAGCACAAAACCTGTGACAAAAATAAACCATGAATGGGAAATCTACTTATGTTCATTTAAAAATAAAACTTACCATATAAAGAATATTCTGCTTCCTGACCTGTATCGCTCTCACTAGATGTTGATGTTAGGCTAGTAGTTAGAGTGTTACTAAGTGACTGACCAACAGTTAAAACTGTAGTTGCTGTGGCTACATTGTTGCTGCTAGTAACACTGGATGTAGACATGGTCACTGTTGAGGTGGTACCAGTTGTAGTCAGATTAGGAAAACTTTGGGCACCCATTAGAGGAGAAGCTATAAAGATATGGTAAGATAAAATAAATAATCCAAAGTAGTACAATTTGCATTAATGAGTGTTGTGTATTAAAAATAAACCAATATTAAAAAAGAAAAAAACAGAAGTCACTAAGCTTATGGTAATAAGGCAGAACTACAGGCCAACAAAAAATAGACTGATAAATAAAACAAAACATCAAGGTAAGTATAGAAGCAACTGTGATTCTTATTACGTAGCCCACATATCTAGTTATAATAATTATATGATGCATAATCCATATTATAAAAAGTTTGTGATGATAAAGAGTTGATGATGTATGTGGGCTACTTCCCTGCTCAAGGAAACTGAGAGTTCAACAATGTTTGTTACTTTACAAATTCATAGCACTATTGCATCCAATCAGCTGTTCTTAGTAGAACAGGACCAGAGAATCAAAAGAAATGTTGAAGTAGGAGTTACTACCTCCATTTCACATTCTAAGCAGAAACATATTTAGAAAATTCTGCAAGACTCTTATTTCTTTTTTCTGATTTGTGTATACTGAACAGCCACCATAAAGTGTTATTTTAGTTATTTATTTTAGCAAATTTATTCAGCCATCCATCTAACCTAAAGTAAATTATTACTGTACAGGCAACAATTCTACTGATTTAAAATGAGTCTGCTTTTATTTATATGTTCAGGATCTTCTCCTTGAAAATATTAGATCTTCCCAACTTCAGTTCATGATTTGCTGTCCATTTGTACACCATGGTTTGTTCAGCAGTGCATCATAACAAACTAAATTCTGGCATGAACACTGAAGTTTTGTAACCAACTTTCACTATCTGCTATCAATCATGATATCTTAGTGATCCTTTCTTAATGATGCTCTAGGATGGAAAAATTAGATTCAATAAAATGTTTATAGAACTGCAAAATACATCACAGAGGCTACTAGGATATTTAACTGATTTCATCACTTAAAATTAAATGTTGCATGCACCTACACTGATTTACATAAGATTCCATAAAAATGTTCTCAATCATTATATACCCTGATTTATTCTAATTTTCCAAAGTACAAGCAATAACATTCCAAAACAAAATGGAAACAGCATAGTAGCCCCTCAAATGGTTCGTTGTATTTAAGCTACATTTCAGATTATAATGATTTCAAGTTTTTTTCTATGAAAAACAAATTCACTATTTCTTCACTGCATGTAACAGTGCTCATGCCATTATTTAAATGGCTCTGCTAAGTAAAAACAACATCTGACACAAAAACTAAATAATTACATGACGTGGAATTTGTTCAAGTACAACAGACTCAGTAGTAGGTCTTCAATTTCCCAAAATAGGATTTATTCCTGATTTTTTTACCAGTTCTTTAGTAAGAAACTGCAGTAAAATATACTTGTTTTCAAAGTGGCACTATATATCTTCTGATGGTTATGTTATAAAAAAAAATCAATCATTTATTTTCCCTCCTGAAAATAATAAAAATCCACTATTCAATAGGAATATTACATAAGAAAAACAAATACAAACAAAGTCACAATATAAAGATTACACATTTCTAAATTAGGTAAAATATAAGTGTAATGTTCTGAACAGATGTCAGTTAATAGATAGATGCATTCCTTGGGACATCAGCAATTGGCTAGAATTAAAGGTACAGTTAATACAATTAGATAAAATCAAAAGAAAATAGCATGGCAATGGGTAGATTATGTTTGACGTTTTAATGAACAAAATATTAAAAACAGTTGTTTTACTTGAAACCAAACCCTTTTAAAAAGGGCAAGGCACATTCTACAGTGTGACTGTTATTAGCCACACTAAGTCCAATAACATATAACAATATGAGGCAATATGGCTAATGTTAAGTATTCAATTGCCCTTCCCAAGTTATTTTAAAAGAACACTCTTTTCTACAGAAATTACATTAGTTTATCAAAATACTTTTTACTTACTTGCAGCACTCATGACATTTCTTCCCAAAGTATTAGTGCTGTTATCACTGCTACTTCGACTTAAATTCATGTTGTTGGTAGCATTGGTGCGAGCTATATTTGCCACTCTTCGGACAAAGGACTCCAAACTAGAGGTTTCCCGTGAAGATAAATTAGGCACACTTGCACTGGAACTCATTGGAGCTCCAGCAGCCAGCAGTGAACTCACTGACAGTCTGTTACTTGCTGAAGAACTAAGGGGTCTTTGGGAAGCAGCTTCTTTATTAGTTAGCTCAGATACCGAACTAACGTCTGGAGAACTCACACTAACAATTCCCATGGATATGGCATTGGATTCCCCAGTTGCACGGATTGAGTTGTCAGGTCCTAGCTTTCTTTCAACATTTTCATTGCCCACATCTGCTGTTAAGGTGCTGGTACTTGCACTGGATGCTGAACCTACTTCAGTTTGGGGCACACCGTCAGCAGTAGAAAGGACAACTATTGGCTCATGGATGTCAGTGCCCGAAACTATATTTTGTTCCATTAAATTTTCAGATCTCCGTTCCATTTTGGTCGAACCCAAGCTGATGTCGCTGCTACTGGCCACGCTACACACAGAACTGCTACTTCCTTTTCTACTTGAGGAGCCTGCAGCAGCAGTCATCTTGTCTGGACAGTTGTTTTTCACCAAGCTGCTCCATGACTGCGTTGTGCCTGAAACAGTGGATGAAACAGGTTTGGGTGATGCCGCTGAATCAGGGTCGTACCCTGGGGCAAGCTTGAGGTCAAATTTTCCTTCTGCGCCCATACGGTAAGAGTTAGAGCCACCAGCATCCCAGGTGACATCAATCCAGCCTAGAAAGGGACAGGAGTTTGTGAGACCCAGCAGAAAGCAGACAGGAGCGTGTCAGACAGTAGCTCCGCAACATGGGATCAGCTTCCCATCGGGCCATTATTCTGAGCTATAAAAATACTTCAGGGAATTGGAAGTAAAATAAAAATGTAAAACTCAAACAGCAGGGTTGTTGTAGATGCTATCTGGTTGTTCACGGTAATTCTACAGATTTGAGTACCCATTCAAATGCTGGAAACAAAATTTGATGTCAACTTAAAAAAAATTCCCTTAAAAATAATAATTGACCTACATGAAAAAAGATACGGATGTTTAAAGGGTATGGCTATTTATTCTTCATACCTCTATATTTTAAAATCTTAAGTTACTGGAAATGTTTTGGTGCCATCTTTTCTTTTTTGACCTTTGGTAATCACTATCAAGATAAAGCAGCAATCAAACCATCAAGCAAGAGTTTTAAAAATAGTTAGCGGCTATGAGGCATTCAAGTAATATTGCTCAATGTGAGATGATGGGAGGAAAACAAAAAGCAGGCCAATTTTTTTAAAGTCTCACTTGCAGCTGCTGGCAGTAAAGGCAAAATATGTGATCCCAGGACAGTGCAACTGTCATAAATAAATGCCAGTTGGGAAGCATCTATATTTTGACCACATGACTACAATGCTGCTGCAGTCAGCGATAAGGGTGAAAACTTGTCATGTCTTTTTTTTTAGTGCAGTTTTGAAGTTGAATGGTCACTAAACAAATGGTTATAAGTTGAGGATTACCTATACTAGCTTAACTTTTGTTTTAAATAATTGACAATCTAATATTTATTAAATGAACATTTTTATACAATTTGTAACTATTATAAAATGTTTGATACATTCCAAACTGTCATATTTGTCTTCTATGTTTATCATTTATTTTGAACTTATTTTTAAAAATATGAGAGAAGCAATTTATTTATTTGTATCCTGCCTTTATTGTTTTTACAAATAACTGAAGGTGGTGAACATATCCAACACACCTTCCTCCCTCCTGTTTTCCTCACAACCATAATCTTGTAAGGTGGGTTTGGCTGGGAGAGAGTGACTGGCCCGAAGTCACACAGCTGGCTTTCATTGCTAAGGCAGGATTTGAACCCATGGTCTTCCTCATTTTAGCCTGGTGTCTTAATCACTAGATGAATTTGGCTCTTATTTTCTACATGTTATAGAGAAAAGCAGAAAGATTTAGAGTCTGAAAAGATAAAGATGGTACAGTCTCTCTCTTAGGGTTCTAGACAGTCGTGAAACCTAGCTTTGGTCCCAGTCTTGAGTTTGATGTTTGTCACTATTTACTGGCCCCTATACTATTTTGTGGGTTTTGTTAGCAAAGTATTTTAATGGGGGTTGTCTGTTGATTTAATATTTCTTGATGTTTTTATGTTTTTTTAGTTTTTGTACACCACCCACGGTCCACCGGAATTGGGCAGTTAATTAGTTTAAATAAATAAATAAATAAATTCTAAGCTTCTAGTTAAAATCTAGGATTAAAAAGTCTCCTTAGCATTATTCAATTTAATTTCATTATATACAGTGGTAAAAAAGCAGTTACCATGTTCCTCTGAAAATATGACCTATTCCAAAAATAAGTCCCAGCTTGATTTTTACACATGTATGTACCCTATATAAGCCCTACCCCCCAAATAAACCCTAATTAAGACCCCTCCTACTACAGGGTGCATGGGTAAAAATTAAGCTAGGGTGCCGATGGGGATGTGTGGAGCTGCCCTACTACTTACCTTCAGACAGTTGCAGACAGGTCTCTCACACCTTAGTGTATTTCTTCTGCAGCTGGCAAGGCTTTCCTGAAGGCCTCTGTAGCCGATAACAGAGCTTTGGAGGCCTTTGGGAAATCCTTGCTGGACGAAAAAGTTCCTGAAGGTCTCTGACAGTGAAAAGGAGGCTGGGGGTGACATGCACAAGTGAGGCAAGTCAGGGGACAACATTCCTCCCTCCCTCCCAAAAAAAGACCTGGTGGCTTTTTTGGTGGCAAAAATAAAAAAAATAAAAAAATAAGATAAGGTCTTATTTTCAGGGAAACATGGTAGTTCCCAGTGAAGCTAACAAGGGAAGAAAATGCATAGTAAACTTGATAACAGCCAGAGAAAAAAAAGGTAAGTTGCAAAATGCTGAGCCAGAAGACCATAGCAAGCTGTTTTTATATTATATAGAGAGAGGATTTTAGTTTATCCTGAATAATTGATCATTCATACAGTATGAGGCACATCAAAAATAAGGGTCCAATGGTTATTGTAAGATACATTATGTTTATGATTTCATTAACTATATGTGAAAAGCATGTTATATTCACATAATATGAAGACAATAATTTTGGTCTAGTGCAACAAAATGTTCATTAGTTAACTAATTTTACTGAAACACGTTTCTAGAACTATATATGAAAGATTTCTTGTGTCCAGGTAGATTAGATTTGAAAATTTCTACAGATGCCATTTCTTTTGGTTAGGTCAAGAGCCTGTACTATTTAGTCACCTATTGTTATTTTTAAGACAATGGCGGATTTAATTATTTCACAAAAAGGATAGGAGTGAGAAAGTTGGATGGAGTTGATGAGATTTATTAAAGTGAGAAGGAATAAAAGATAAAGTATGAACCAGTATACGAACTGGGTAAAGCAAGTTTGTTTGTTTTTTAAATAGAAAGGAATGTATGGATGGAATGTTAAGAGTAAAGTAGTTTAAGTTAGGTTTCTTATTCTTATTCTTATCCCATGTCATTATTGTTTGGCCTTCTATTTCTTACTTCTTTTCTTACTCCATATAATGTTGTTTATCCCAAAAGGGAATAGTGAAATGACTTATGAGCAAATTATCAGCCAAATGTACCAATTATTGTTTTCGCAATGATTTCTGAATAAACATTTTCCCAATTGCATAGGTTAAATATGCAAGAATAAAAGACTATTTTAATAGTCATTTGGGAAATGGAAGTTATTTAAATATCTGCTTACCATTATGTAATTCACCTGTAACAGTGCCTTCCCCTTGGGAGCTACCATCTTGATCTCTCCATTTCCAGTCAATTCCTCTGATGACACGAGCACCTGGAACCATGTATTTCAGAACCTGAGAACGAACCAGTCTTCTCTGCCTTCGCAGATTAGCCTCGGCTTCTTTAGCTGCTTTTCCTAAACAGATGTGGAATTTGACTTATAAACCCTATTTTGACTCAATCTATACAGCATCAGACATTCTAAACTGGCTCAAAGTAGCTGAAATGCAATGAATGCAATCCAAGATGATTATGTCATATTAAATTCTCTTTATGGCCATCAACAAATATTGGGAAAATACACAATTTAGGGGTCAAATTACTGTAGTAGTAGTAGTAATAGTAATGAAAAATCAGTTACTTTACATTGCTTACCTAACTGATCTTCGCATACACCATTGACAGTGCCATAAAGTTCAAAACCCGACAGGGAGAGATAGTGTGTCTGCCCACTGGCATTCTTTCCCATCTGTTTAATTCTTATATGTCTCCAACCTTGTTTTTCATCCTTCGGTGAATCTAGTGGCCAGGTTGCCGTTGAACTTTACATTTGGGAAAATTGCACCAAAAATTACATTTAAAAAAAAAGACTTAAATGATCAAAAACATACTCAAAAATTACATTTTGGGGTATAAAGCATTAAATATTTTAAAAAGCTAGGAACCTTGAAAATAATGTATCAGTGCTCCACTCTACTTCACAATATAACAGTGTAAAACAGAGTTTATTATAAAACAGTGAATTTTTTTGGCACTGAATGCCGAAATGGGAGAGACTGTGCATGCAGAAAACCGGAAGAGCAGTGCCTGGTACCACCTGCTCTTTCAGTTTCTGCTGAACATGCGTGTGCAAAGACCACCTGGTATGCATATGTACACCAGGGAGAGAAAGTTGGGCATGCGAGCCGTCGCACCTTGCTCTTCTGGGTTCCAGCGTGCCAGCCAGCTGGTGTTCACTTCTGCAGGAGTGCCGGAAACTGGAAGACCAGGTGGCCAGCACACATGCTGAAAACAGAAAGATCATCTTGTTTCCAGAGCTCCTGCATGCATGAAGACCAACTGGCCAGTGCGCCAAAACCTGGAAAAGCAATGGGTGAAGGCTCATGTGCCTGGAAAGATAGCTCTCCGTGCCATTTCCGGCATGTGTGCCATAGGTTCGCCATCACTGCTATAAAGCCTTTAAAAAGAAACCCACTAAAATCTGGAAGCAAAATAATGGCAAAACAATACTTTCATAAATCACAAAAAAGTTCAAAATGCAAGAAACACTCCTGAATTCATAAGTACCAGAGATAATTCTTCGTATATTTAGTCAGTTCAGAATGTTTCGTAATATTGTTGGCCTAAATGTATACTATTATCACAGATGCAAACGTAACAAAAGAAAACATACCCAGGTTCATTTAGACTACAGTCATCAACGTGAGTATATAAAGTAGTCCAGTTCTGTCCATCCTTAGAAACTTGAAAAACCCAATTTCTGAGAGCCGATCGTCCATAACCACGAGCATGGCGCAGGGTGTAAGCTGAAGGTATCACCCAAAGACCAAGATCTATTGCAAACCATGCATTTTTATCATCATTAGTATGACAGTTTAAAGCTGAACTCTCATGGCTTAAGATGTCTTCTAAACGACCATATGGCAGATTTCTTCCTTCTGAAGATGTAACTACGACTAACCCATAGGCAGCTGGATTTACCCACTCATATGCTGTTCTACAATAAAAACAACATTAATATTCATGAATCACATAATACATGTAAGTTTAAAGCAGAACAAATTAAGTCATATTTTATATAATTCATGCAAATGTACAGTTTTATATTTCCATATTATACATTTCAAAATGTAAAACTAATCAGTTACTGATGAAAGAATTAAATCCAAATAGCTAACATAAATATTAGTACATTTAATCACTTTAATGTTCTACATTTCCTAATTTTAGAAGATTAAATTGAAATCACATGAACAGTGAAATAGATCCAGACTCTTTTTATAAAAAAACTATTTAAGATATTTTTAATTAATTAAATTCCTGAAGTCTTACTTGGCATTTGTTCCAATCCAGTAAATAATTCCATTTTCATCAAAATCATGCTGATGTCTGAAAATAAATGTCTGGCCTTCCCGCAGTTTTCGTACAAAAACAAATGAAGCTCTATCAAAATCATACCACTGCTTTGCCACCTAAAAAAATATGATGGTTACTAAAGCATCACAGAATACCTGACATTTGCAAAATGAGTGAAAAGGATTTTGCTCACCATTTTAAGAAGATACTGTTCTAAAGATTCTACTGTTGCCAAAGGCTCCATTTTCAACATTCGACCCGTTCTGTCTATCAAAGCTGTTTCCCCAGAAGCACGTTCCAAGCGAAATCGTAGCCGTCTTGTTAATATCTATAGAAAATGTAACAAAGTTTTAATTTAATTTAATGAATTCTGAAACTTACAATTTTAAATTAATGCAAATATTCCTATATTGGGAAACTGAGAACCAATTTCACTACATATTACACTCATATATCAAAATGATAGTTTGGATATAATGTCCTTTTCTGAAATAATGAAGAAATCTGTTGTTGGTTTGAGCTCTGAGCTTGGCGATTTGGTTGCAAACATTTCATCCCCATTAGAGGATGTCAATGTCTGGTTTCAGGCTGATTTGATTGGCTGCGTGTGATATGGTCCGATTTCTTGTGATCTGTTGAGTTGTAAGTGTTTGCAGTGTGGCTGTTTATTGGTCTTTAAATCCTGCCTTCAGGATTGTTCTTTTGTTCTAAGTGGTTGGTAGACTGGGTCGATGTCAATGTATGTTTGTAGCTTAGAATGAAAGAACATCAGCCATGCTGCAAACAAAATTATAACTTGACAGATCAAATGAAATTGGACCACATCACATGCAGCCAAACACTGTCCTTCAAACCAGTTCTTCTATATACCTGTGACGGCAAATTTATGGCATGCATGCCAGAGGTAGCATGCAGAGCTCTCTCTGTGTATATGCATGCCATTGCCAGCTGCTCTTCTGGCCAATTTGTCTTTGTGTGTGCCGGAGCGCTGGAAACCTGCATGCCGGCCAGCTGGTCTTCAGGTTTTCAGTGTTCCGGCTCGCATGAAGACAAACTGGCCAGAAGAGCTGTGTGTGTAATGTTTGTCTTTGAATTTGTATATTAAAAATAATAATCATATAGCTGTTAACAGTAACTTCTACAACATAACATAGCAGATTTCCATAGGACTGCAAAATTACCTGGAGATTATATGATGATCCTGGTGAATCATACAAATGTAACGGAAGCCGTTCAATAGATTCCAATACTGCTATCAATTTCCGAATTAATGCAACTGCTGGACGACTATGAACAAAGAGAAAATAAGAACTATAAATAAGAACTATAAAATGTTTGGAGAATATATTATTTAAAAAATGATTTAAAATTAGACACAGTGTACAATGTACCAAAATAAACTCCATTTATCAGAAAATATTGTTTGTATAGCTATACATGGGGAATCAAAAATAATGTTTTTTTAAAAAAATGGCAGTTCTCTGCCAAGTGCATGTGAAGCTGTAGCAATAATTTATGCATACGGGGAAGGAGAAAAGCACTGCTCTAAGAAACGGACAAATTCAATCAATTTGTCAATTGGTTAACTTTTTTTTTGTGATATAATACACTATGTGTTCATTTTTACTGTTAGAAACATTATAAAATGATTATCATATCATAATACAACTGTAATATGTTCAGTGACTTTAAGTTACCTTTCATCATCTTCGTTTTCACTGAAAGCTGTTTTGAATACATTTATTCTTTCTACTAATTGACTGCAGTCTTGTTTCAAATCATAATCCATATTCTAAGATGAGAAAACACTATTTAATGCTAGCAAAAATAATAGGCCACACACTATGTATGAATGAATCTTAATCAAATAGAATATATATCTGTATAATTGGTTATCATGCTATTAAAATTTAGAGCTTTTAGACTTATTATGTTAACCCAGGCATTTATAAATATTTCACATGCTTTGCACAATGCTTTTTCAAACTGCAAAATCTTGAGAAAATGCTAAATATACTCAAGGAAACAATTAAATGAAATCATTTAAATTTGAAGAAAAAATAATACAGTATAAACGGAAAATGTTTTTTAAAAACTAAACAAAAAAATAAGGGGATCTTATTTAGCGTGACAACTCAAAAGAGGAAATTTGGGAGTAATCATATTGAAAGACTTCATCTCACAATTCCTTAGCACTGAAAAAGTCCAAAAAGCCATGTCAATCATAAATAATCTCTTATGATATCTTAAATCTATTAATCAAATTGAAAGACATTTCTGGCAAAGATTTAAGTTCAGAGAAATCTTCAATAACAGACCTACAATGTCCATCTTCATGAAAATACTAAAAAATATGTCCTACAATGGATTTAACTTATTTGACACAATTCAACATTTTTTATAACAATCATATAGATCTAAGCCAATTGCTATTATATTATCTAAAGCAAAAAGGCTTTTGCAGGGATAAAAAAGGCTAAAAATTTAAACTAAAGTATATATTCTATAATAGTAGCCCTCGATGTGACCACAAAAGAGCCTAAAATTTCTGTTGCTAAACAAGATAGTTAATAAGTGATCCCCCCATTTTACTGCCTTTCTTGCCACAGTTGTTAAGTGAATAACTGCAGTTTTTAAGGTAGTAACACAGTTGTTAAGTAAATCTGCTTCCTTGTTGACTTTGCTTGTCAGAATGTTGTAAAAAAACGATCAGATGACCTGGGACACTGCAATCATAAATACATGCTAGTTGCCAAGATTCAAATGGTCACTAAATGAATGGTTGTAAGTCAAGAACTACCTGTATGTATTTGGACTGAAGCAAGAGAAAAAATTGGGTCTTCTTTACAGCAGTTATACTTTATCTATTGCCTAGGATGCTTAGAAATTTGTTGGCCACATGTGATTGATAGATAAACCTAGACCACTGCATTACCATGGCTCTTATAGATTTATATTCCAACATTTTTAAAAAGGTGTTGGCAGTTATCATTTCTGCATTCTTCCAACAAGTTGATAGGAAAATAAATGACAAATGTCAACAGTATATTATATAGCTGAGTGAAAATTTGGATTCCACTCTTCCTAATCCAATACTATACTAGTCCCACAATAAACTTACATTATTCAGTACAGTAAGGAGAGCCTGCACCAAGCCACTGCTGCACATTTCATACGGTGAAATTGTAGTTTCATCCTTTAGCAGGACAATTAAATTTTCCAGGGCAGTTTTCATTAAATCTCGCCAAGTGTTTTCTCCTTCAATAAACTAAAAGAGAATTAAGTAATAATTTTCCCATTAATGACATATTCTACACAGATGGTCAAATTACATTTATAAGAACTTTACAAGAACAGTTTTCATATATGTAATATGTGGAATATTTTGTGCCACCTAAATATAACTTAGTTTAAGTATTAAAAGGTCAGAAAAATGCTAAATTGTATCTGTCTAATATATTGGCATGTAATCAATTAAATAACAGTTATATAATCAAGAGTCCTTCATGATATTCTACGGAACCAGAAATTATGAATAAAACATAAACAGTTTTCTAAGAAATTTTGAGAAAGGGTGGCATCTGTACACTGAAGAGGGATGCTATTCCAGAAAAATTGGGACAGCAATTAACAAGGCCTGTGAAGTAGTTATCCCAGCACTTCTTACAATATAAACAAGTATTTCTGGGTGTACCCATCACTTAAATTGTTGGATGAGGTATATACAGTTCATCAATGTTTTTATAGCAGTCCCATGTAGAACATGTTACAACAGTTCAATAGAGAGATGACTAAGATATGAGTGACTTGTAAGTAATGCCTGCCATTCCAGGAAAGGTGACAACATGCACACAATAAAAGCTATATAAAGGCTGTCTTGGCCACAGCTGCTGCTTGCTCCTCGTGCATGAACTGTGAGTCAGCAAGAGTTCCCAAACTTTAAACCCAGCATAATTGTGACTCAGGCAACATAGAAATGTAATAAACAAATAAACACTGTTCAAACTTGTGTAATTTTGCTAGAAAGAGCAGGCGTAGAAACCTGTCTTGCTCAGCTGAATGTCACTCAGTTCTTTTCCATCTAGATCTGGACAGTATTTTACAAGCATTACTTATTCAGCCAGGGGCCAAGATATACAATTGGGTATAATTGAGGTCTTCAACACCCTCAATGAGCTAGGGTTCAATCCTCCCCTGAAGAACCCTTACTTCAAGGAGGACAATTATAACTTATCCCACTCCTAACACTTTTAGACAGCTCAGAAGAATAACATGACTGAAACTACTTTTACCCAGTCCTTCCAGTGATCGGCACTGTGGTTAATCAGCACTTCATGCTAAACCCAGGCTGAAATGTTTTTATTTTTTCAATAACAGTCCAATTACTTCCTTTGCAACCCTCCCCTAAAAAGTGGACATTGGAAATAGATCACTAATTGTCCAGTATATCTGGGTTGAATGGTGATTTCTTAAAACAGGAGTAACTTTCCTCCCCCCTCAAATTAAAAAATATATTGCGGGTATTTCCAGGATATCCAATCCATGCAATAAATGGTTAGTGGTTAAGAAGAGAATTATGTTTGAATCACGTGAATGTCAACAGAAAAGCAACTATGTCAATATTTCATTTCACTAATGGAACTTGCCTGTCTGTTCGTGTGAAGTTCCCATGAAGATTCTAATTGAGTTGCTATATTCCTGAGCGTTACAACTACACCTCTAGGCATACTTTCAACCGCTTTAAAATGGTCATCATATAAGTCTCTGGCCATAGTTCGTACCTGATTAGTTAGAGATACAAAAATAAGTGATATTAATATATATGTATATATATACATGCACTCACATATATATTAATAATTTTCTGAGGATTCTAGATATGTTTTGTTTACAAAAGTAGTACATAAGAACATTAATTAGCTAACAACAAGCCAAACTCTCAGTAAAATCTGATTATACATAATCAGTATATTAATACACATTGTGCAATTGCTCTTGCTTAGCTCCTATAATTAGAAGATACATCAATTAGAAATAGATCATGCTATGTCTGAATTAAAACTCCTAATTGCAAATCACCTAACAATACTGGAGAGCTACTAGTTTAGCTTTAGATTCCATAGAATAAGCCAGGAATCCCAATTTTAGGTACCACAGATTCACAAGCTATGAATTCTAATACGGATTAATCTTTAAAAAGTTTCAATTCAGAGTCCCAGTGAAATTTTACAAACAACACTTTTTCTAGGCTGGTCAAATCATCAACATCCATGTAATGCCTCTTCCAGAAATGTCTGAGATTGCTCTCTCTCTATATTTTATACTTTTAAAAAAAACAAAGCTGCTGAAAGATCTTTACTTTTTGATTTCATCTTTTGTTTTAGCAACTTTAATTTGTTGGTTTTTTAAAAAAAAAATTCTACATTTAAATGTTTACAAAAGTCATATTGAATTCAAATTGAAAGCTGAACGGAAAATAAAACCATGAAAAGAAACTATGTGTAATTGTGAATATGTAACAAAATTATTAAAATGTACATAACCTTTCTGCAAATTGAAAATGCTGAGTTCTACAGGTGTTAATATATTCTCTCAATCAAGTCATTGACATTTTTTTCCATATCTTTTTTGTTGAACAGAACAACAGACCCTGCATCTCTGTCTCTAACTAATCATCTCCAAAATGGCTATACTACTCTGATGGATGTCTGAAAGTTCTGCTGTTTCTGATGGTTCTTGTCAGGCATCGGCAGATAAAGTATGTCTTTGGAACATATTATATTGCGCTTCCAGCTGATATATCTCCCCCACCAATATAGATATGTTATATGTGAAGTGGTAACAGGCAATATTTCAGTTTAGCCCTATTCTTTACTCCTGAATTATTATATTCATTTAAAAAAAGTCAGTAAGGTTTCTTCTCTTTCATAGCTGAAGTTACTATTCAATTTCTTTTAAAATATAGGCAGGCTTATCATTTGAAGTATATCTGACTAGCAAACAGCATACATAAAGAACAGTTAAAAATGAAGACAAACTATTTAAAATTGGCAGTAATTATCCTAACCTTTTGTTTTGTTTTTTCCAACTTGGATTTTAGCTTTCTGCCCCGTTTTCCAGTCCAACCAGTCACAAATTCTGATCCTAAAAAACAAATCAGGTTACCATTGAAACCCAATATAACACAATTAAATCAGACTCCTGTTCAGATGAAGTTTGCATAATCAAGAATTGTCCCCTTAATGTACATAATTCTGCATTTGTTAATCCACTATTATATTACCTGGTTTAAAAATATTCTCTACAAACCAGATACATCTCCCAGAGACTAGGAATCCAGCTGCTGAACCAGAAAACTGCAAACACATACACACATATTTCTCTTCATTATATAAAACTGTACTCACCCAAAGAAGTTTCAGCTGTAAATGAGTGTTTAGTTCCTCTATTGGACTCAAAAACAAAACCTGGTAGATCTTCTTTTAAGATTGTAGCTTGCTGACCATCTGAATTATGAATAGCAATTTCTCCTTCCTTTAGACAGGTAAGAGACCAATTTCCTACTGTAAGTTTAGAAGGCCCTGGAGCTGATAAAATTGGCTGGCTGGTTGTAGACGGCTTTACCTGACTCCGAGCCCGCTGTAACTTCTCTAAAAATTCACTTCGGCTTTCTATTTAAAAAGAATAAAAAAATAATTTATATTTAATACTTAATTTAGTTTCCATGAAAGAGTGTATCTCATGAAACAAGTGCAAATTTAGATTTTGGATTCAAGTTCTCAGGACTGTTTAAACAGTGATCAGATAATAAAGCACTTTACAATAATGAAGCTTTATAGTTGTGGAGGGGCAACATTAATATGCTTTGGATAATGTGCTAAAATTAAATGCAATCAATTTATTTTTAAAACAATCAAAGAAACCAAATTAGTCAGTTGAAATCTTCTTTTTACTAACAGAAATTCCA
Source organism: Calamaria suluensis (assembly GCA_032468135.1). NCBI lineage: Eukaryota > Metazoa > Chordata > Lepidosauria > Squamata > Calamariidae > Calamaria > Calamaria suluensis. The sequence continues at coordinate 35,682 of JANHFP010000816.1, read as the reverse complement.
CCATTTTTCTGATTGATATTATAAAAGGAAGCATTTAAATTCTGAAAGAAGAAAGGATTGGATTGGACAAAAAATTAAAGGAAAAAATCTAAGATATTTCACAAGTGTCTTCTTATTGTGACAATCATTTAAAATGTTTAATCTGCTACAATAGCAAAATGTAATCAATGTAATGTTGCATAATTGCATAAAATTTGTTTTGTACTTATATTTTCACTACAGCACAAATCTTAAAAATTACCTTTGCCTCCCCCATAAAATATATTCTATAAAAGACTGCATTATCCACATTCATTCAACACATTATCCACTTCAACACTGGATTAAAACACTTAATCTAACCAAGTACGGCTTTTCAATCATGCCCCAAGTACTTATGTTTAAGTACCTTAATCATGATGATTCCTACCCAAGCCCATGCCATTATTTCAGGAATCAGTAGCACAATGTAGACATGTGAAACTACACAGGTACACTTCCAGTATAAAGACAAAAACTTTATACTGTATACCTCCATCCCAAGAAAGATTTATGGAAAATATGAAAGCAGCATTGCATGGCTTATATGGCTTCCAATGTGATCTACTGGCTATGAAGATCTTCTACCTATGTTTTCTACTCTGAAAACTGCTGAACTGTTGTTCATTGTTGTTATTTTAACTACAAGATTTTTTTGTTTCTAGGGAACCTCTGAAGGACACTGTTTTTGGTGATCTATTTTCTCTTTCAGAGAAACACTGCAAGAAGCCCATTTTGACAAGATTCATGCACAGGACTAAGGGATAAAGGACCCAGCTGAAAGGAATTGAAAACATATTTGGAAGTATGCAAAAATCCAAGAAAAATACTTCTCAGGACTAGAAAAATTGGGCCAAATTAGACAGCTATTTTATTCAGACATAGCAATTCCCTGGTCAAGGCAATCCAGTAGAGACTGTCTTCTGCACTAGGTGAGTATATGGCTAGCCTTAAAGCTAAGTGGCTATTCATACACACTCACAATCCAGCATCACCTTGGGAATTAAAGTATTTTGTAATATTTCTGAAACTGAATTCAGTTATCAATCACAAACTTATTCAGAATAAATACTCACAGTATTCTTTTAACTTTACATCATGGGAAAAGACATTTCCTGAGAATTTGAATCTTAAGTTATAGTACAGCAATCCTATAGTTCCGTTTCACACTATTTTTACTATTACTTCCTAATATTTTAAAATTAGTTGTTGCAATTATAAAAAAACTACTAAAAGGATACAGCAGGCAATATCTATTAAGTTTAAAAACTGCAGACAGCTTAGTAAAATTCAATGTGAAACATTTCTGCTGAATGTCTATCACAATTTCAGGTTGGCTGGGAAAGTTTGTACTACTTGTCACACATACATGCATTTCATTCTGCTAGCCAGATGCAAGCCACATCATTCCAATTTCTGTACCTGGAATGCAGTTTATCATTCTTACGCATTACCCTTTAATGATTGTTTAATATTAGTATGCATAGGAAAGAATGAAAACATGAAGCTACGATGTTCACTGAACAGAGTTACTAGAAGTTACTGTTACATGCCAATTTGACAAAAGCATCACTGACCACCTTCCACCTGTTTACATCCTTTACTATTTAGGGAGGCAATTCCTGTAAAACAGAACATCTCAAAATCAAACATATAAAAAATAATTTGTAATTAACTCTTCAAAATATTACTTGATAACAAGAGTGTACCTGAACTGTCAGATCCTCCTTCAGGACTGCCACTGGAATACATTGTAGCTAGCTTTCCATCCAAAATAAATCTGAACCATCCATTGCTCCCATTTGAAAGTTCCAAGGCTGCAGCATCACTCCAAATATACAGGCAATCCCTTCCTCTAATAATTGACCAATCTCTCCAGTGATAGGGTTTGCCCTGCTGCAATTCTTTGGCATCTTCTTGAGGTTCATCTTCCTGTAAATCAAGATTATTAGGGTACTTGAATGTACATATCTTTAAAAAAAACATTAGTTTTAATGTAAACTAACTCATTTTGCACTTTCTGAAAGTTACATGTACAATTTTGCAGTTTTACCAATTTTATAAGTCTGTAAATAAAAAAGTACTAGAAAAAAGAAGAAACAAATGATTAGCATAAATGTTCACGTAACATAAAAAATACAAATTGATGAAAAAGGGAAACTTCATTGGTAAATATAAGAAACTGAATGAAAAAAGGAAACTACCAAATCAATCCATTCATATTAGCATGCTCATAAAGTCATGCTCCATTATATACTGTAATATAGAATTCTACATAATCAGTTATAAATGGTAAAATATGGCAAGATTATTATGGGCAACTTTCTTGCACTTTCTTTCTTCTCTGAATTTCAATGAGCAACCATAATTTGAAGCTCTTTGATATTTACAGAACTACATCTAAAAAGCACATTATGGATATACATAAATTCTATTTTTCATATACTTTTTTCCAAGTATAGATTAAGGAGCATAAACATTTATAAAACACAAACCAATGCATTTTGCAAAGCTTCCTTTTTGAATTGTAAGCAGCTAATACAGTTTTAGGGTTCATGTAGAACAGAGTAAATCTCCCTTAATATGGCAGCTTTTGGACCAGAACTGTACCAATTACCAATCAGCACATGTTAAATGAGGTTAGAAAAATTAAGAATTTAATTATGAATGGTTCCATTAAATTGCTTGCCTCTATTTACAAGCCATGTACACTAAACTACTTCTCTAGCAGACTTTATGACTAATTCCAAGAATTCTATTTCAAATCACATTTGTATTTCATTACTAAAAGTTAGGACTAGTGTTCTATAGTTTAACCCTGAGGCAAACTTCAATAACTGAATTATTTTCTTTCCCAATGGAGCTCCCTCTAAATATGACAATTAAATCAGCATAGTTCCCCGCCACATACAGAAAACTACTCTGAGTTGTAATATAAGATTGTGCCATTCACCTTAAACCAACACATCACAATAAAAAAACAAAACTTTCCGAAGCAGGTTCTGAAAATCTAGACCTGCCCTCAAAACAGAACTTGCTGCATAAATATAGATCCTCTTGCATGATATTTTGCCTGTAAGCAAAGCCATTACTAAAATTCTCTGCATTTGTCACTGAATTCAATATTTCAAAATTTCAAACATTTAATGGAAGTATGGCTAAATACTGCATTAAATCCCTACTTTCTCTGGTTTTGATTCTTCTTCATTCTCATCATCTGAACATGGTCCAGCCAAAGTTGATACTTTACTTATTACACCAAGTCTAGCAAGTTGGTCCAAGAAAAGGTCACCTCCTTTATCCACTAAATCTCTTATGATCTGCAAAGCTAATAAATGGCCATCATCGTCATCCTGCAAAAGTAACATAGAATGAAAAAAACCTCAGCAATTTCTTCATGATTTGGTATACAATTAAAAATACTACAAAAATTAACACTGACTACATGAAACTGACAGAAATTATTAAACATGCTGGTAGTAATGATTGTTCTAACAACCTGAATTTATTTACGGTACTTATTTATTATTTAAATTTTTATACCGCCCCTCTCCAAAGACTCGGGGCGGTTTACAGCCGACTAAAACGAGTAATATGATAATAAACTTTAAAATTTAAAAATTATATATTCTCGCTGTCCAAAAAATTTACAGTTTAAAATTGTCATATAAAATTTCAAAATTTTAAAAAAATTAATCTGTGGACTGAATCCCTCCCAGGCCGGCTGCACGAAAAAGGTAGGTCTTTAATTCCCGTCTAAAAGACTTTAGATCGGGAAGCCTACGCAGTGCTGGTGGAAGTTCATTCCAGAGGGTTGGAGCCCCCACAGAGAAGGCCCTCTTTCTAGGGTTCACCAAACGGCACATAGTGGCCGTTGGGACCCTCATCAGGCCCCCTCTGTGGGAGCGTACCGGTCTCTGGGAGATATTGTACAGCATAAGGATGCTGTAAAATCCCCATTTCCTCCCAGTCAGCTGGGACTCGGGAGGCAGAGAATAGATGGGGGGAGGGGCCAGTCAGAATTTTTACCTCAGGTTCCTCAAATTACTCAAAAATTCCTCTACTGGTTCTCCAGAACTGGTCAGAACCTGCTGAAACCCACCTTTGCTCCCCAGAGAAGGAGATCCCAGACGAGTGCTCCAGACATTAGTCCTCAGAGACTGTATGAGTTTATAGCTCTAGTGCTGTGATGGTGAACCTATGGCACGGGTGCCACAGCTGGCACATGGAGCCTTATCAGTGGGCATGCGAGCATTGCCCTAGTTCAGTTCTGAGGCGCATGTGGTGCTGACCAGCTGGTTTTCAGGCCTTCCAGGCCCACCAGAAGTCGGGAAAGAGGCTGTTTCCAGCCTTTGGAGGGCCTGGGGGCTGGGGAAGGCCCGTTTTTCACTCTCCCCACTTTCCAGAGCCTTTCTAGGGAGGGCGGGGCTCATTGAATTATGGGTGTGGGCACACAGACATGCCACCTCCCCGGGCACCCACCCCCCACTTTTGGCACGTGATGGCAAAAAGGTTAGCCATCACTGCTCTAGTGCCATTTTTGCCGAAACCCTTTCAAAAGACTCAAAAAAAACTTCAAAAAGTTTACCTATTTCTTTCTTAATAACTTCTGAGAATAGCTTGTCAATATATGTTTATATATATTCATATATATGAATCAATGAATGAATGATTTCAGAAAAGCATGTTTCCTCAAGTGAGTTTCCTCCAATCATTGGCAAAAGAAGTATTATGCAAGTTTAAGGACTTTAAAAAAAATCTTAGTTTGGAATAAACAGCAAAAGGGTAATTAGAATGTTCATTTTGGAAAGTTTAAAACAGATTAAGGGGCCAGATTGTTTTGAACGTTTACAATTAAGGACAAGAATTCTTCTTGTGGGAAAATTCTGTTGATTAAAAAAAAAAACCGTAAAATGGGATTTTGAAGGTTGGACGTTAGAGAGAACCGGAAACAAGCAAAGTATATAAATAAAGGAGAAAAGACCCACTAATAATACTGAATGGAGCAATGTAATTTAGGAAGAATTCAAGGATATTTGGGAACAACGCAGTCAGAAAGTATTCTTGTCTGCTATCATAAAACTTGATTCAAAAGGTATTATAGAAGAGGAGCTGGTTTTACTGGATAAGACGAGACTGAGGCTGATTCCAATGTGGATTTTAAAATGACAGGTTATTATAATAATATGGAAAACAATGTCACACTGGATTTACAAATAAAACCAGCTGATGACTTAATAATTAAAAGGGATGTGCAAATAACATATTCAAAAATGACTCGGATATTTATTTTGGATTTACAAACAAGAAGTGTTAAATTCTGGGACACTATTTAAAGAGATTAGAGATGAAGATTATTAAAAACAGAAGAAAAAATACAAAGTTAATTTATTGGATTGAGGTTAAATATATATGTTGTCATTTCTGGTAACTCTTAATGGGTTTTTTTTCTGACAAATTACAAGGTTTTAAAGGTTTGTTTCTATCTAGACACAAGCTGACATATAGGAAGAAGTGACTTTTCATTCTATTTTCAGTAGTATTGGAGAAAGTGCTAAATTACTGAAATTGTTTCTACTTGTCAAGATGAAGGGGGAATTCATTTATATCTATCTTCTATTTTCTTTACTGTGCACATTTTTTCTTTCTTTTAAATATTTTTCCTTTTCCTTTTTTCTTTTTTCCTTATTCTCTTTTACATTGTTCTTAGTTCTAAATGTTAATAAAACTATTTTTTTAAAAAATGAATGATTTGTCAGACAAACTGAGTACTTCCCCATGAACCATGGTGGCATAGAACGGCAGTGGTTAGAATGCAGTGTTGCAGGCTAATTCTGGCAACTGCCAGCAGTTCGATCCTGACCAACTCAAGGCTGACTCAGCCTTCCAGCCTCCCAAAGTTGGTAAAATGAGGACCCGGATTGTTGGGGGCAATAGGCTGAACTCGGTAAACCGCTTAAGCAAGGGCTGTAAAGCGCTGTGAAGCGGTATATAAGTGATATTGCTATTGCTTCTCCAAACTGGTATTTTATTTATTATTTATTTTATTTTTTCGACTTATATACCGCCCCATCTTCTAGGACTCAGGGCGGTTTACAGAATTTAAAAACAGATTTACAGAATTTAATAGATATTACAATAAATCAAAATAAT
>JANHFP010000815.1:1704-12837 GCA_032468135.1 Calamaria suluensis | reverse complement strand
AGGTTGGGGTGGAGCCGCGCAGCGCCGGGCAAGATGCCGCCGGTGCGTGGCTGCTCCTCAAGCCGCTGGCGAGGTGGGCGGCTTGGAGAGGAACTGCGAACCACTGGGCAAGAGACCCGATGGTTGGGGCTGCTCTTAAAGCCGTTGGCAGTCCTGATGGCATGTGAAGCAGCCGCGCAGGACCGGGAAAGAGAAAAAAATGGGGAAATTTTTTTTAAAAATCACACACATGTTTGGGGGAGGGACCGATTCGCATGAGTCATCCGGTGATTACTACCGGATCACGTGAACCGGTGCGAACCGGGAGGGACCCACCACTGGAACATATATATTTATGCAACAGTATGATTAGTGAGTTTTGAACTGATGGACATTGACATTATGGCAAGTTCTCAGAATCATCTGAAGGCCAAATATATGAGAGTGCATTCCAATTAACCTGAAACCCAGCTTGTAAATACACTATAAATACTGTCTTACTTGGTGGGATGTAGGCAACAATGTCTTGGCTTTCAAGGTAGTCTCTAAACTAGTGATTCTGAAATTTGTAGCTTAGAACTGGTCTTTGGTTGCATTGGTTGGTCTACGGGCCAAAACTGACTGGTATCATGAGCAGAGAATCCATGGGTACAGTTAAGGTTAGTAACATATTCTTCTATTTCTGTGTCTTATTCAGAAGGTTTATGGGAAAACCTTGATTGATTAAAGCCATGAGCCATGTGATTATGACTTTTGGAAATCCGTAACCTGGAATTCTTAGATCTTCATGCAGTGGTTGTTCATAGGAGATGTGATTTTCCCATGTTCCCCTGAAGTGGTATATATGTTAAACAACTTTTTTTGTATACATAATCCTTGTATCTATAAAAAGGAAGTCCCTTTACGATCCAATGTGTATGAGGTATATGCTACAGACAAGGATGAGGACCTCAATGGAGCTGTGCAGTACACCCTTCTCAAAACTGGTGCTGGAAATAAGGATTGGGAATATTTTACCATTGACCCAAACAGTGGGCTCATTCAGACAGTGATGAGACTGGACCGGGAGAAGCAAGCAGCATACAGTGTAAGTCACAAAGCAGGAATATTGCAACTTTAATAAAATATGCTGCACAATGATTTGTCCTTACCAGGCAGGTGTAGAATGCTTTGTCCTACGTTGCTTAGAGGTTTACTCAGAACTGACAGATTAGAATAGCAGGCTTGAAATGCCAGAACGGAAGTGGCTGTGTAGTTCTGAGATAGTGTATGAGATAGTGTAGTTCTGTGTAGTTCTGAGATAGTGTATGAGATGAGCCTACCACATTCATCAATTGGAAAGTCAGATGCAACCACAGATTGGATATTTCAGAGGACCAATAAATTAATGGTTGTTCCCCTTCTTTTCCAGCACTGCAGAAGAATTGAGCATGTGGGTTGAAATAATGAAATTTATGAAAGATTATCAGAAAGGTGCTAGAATGGGCAGAAATTGATAAATTAACGATGGAATTAAGAGATAGAGAGGAAAGAGTGTATTATCAGAGGTGTAACAGGTGGTATAATTGGCTCAAAAAAGTGTAAAATTAATGTATAGTGATTATATAAGAAAGATAATAAAAATAAAAAATACATATTTAGAGTGTAGTAGATATGTAAATATTGTATATATTATACTAACAAGTTAGGGGGAAATAAGAATATATACATATAAAATAACTAGGCCTATGCATAAGTTGAAATTAAAATATCAGAATGCTCTAAAAGTACAATTGAAGTTGTGTAGTCAAAATGAAATACTTTCCCCTGGGAACCAAGGACATTCTCACACCTGCCCAGTGGAAGGAGGAGCAATGTTACCAGACGTGTGGAAGCTGCTGTGATTGGTCCATGTGACTGATTGTTTCTCAGAGTTGGTTTTCCAACTCTCAGATTTGGTTTTCACCAGATATGTGCCAATTTGATATTTCTAATAAAGCTATTCTTTGAGGAATTCACCTGCCTCGAAGTTTTTGCAATTACTTGGAACCCCGACACCCTAGGGGAGAATTGCAAAACAGAACAGTTTCTTTTCTCTACTCTGTTACTACTTTTCACCACTCAGTTCCTTCCTTACATTTTTCTTAGCCGCTCGAGATATTCTATAAGAGGGTTTTGCGCCATACAGAATGCTAAACACAAGTTAAATAAAAGGGGAAGCTAATTATCAGTAGATTAGCTAAATAAATAAAATCTGTTTATTTTTCTCTTTTCTAGCTAGAAAATGCTCTAATTTTGTGTTTGTGGTATAGCCAATCAAGCAGTGATGGAATTCAAACTTTTTTAATACCAGTTCTGTGGGCATGGCTTGATGGGCATGGCAGTTTACTGCAAAATCCCCATTCCCACCCCACTCTAGGGCTAACCAGAGGTGACATTTGCCGGTTCTCTGAACTACTCAAAATTTCCACTACCGGTTCTCCAGAACCTGTCAGAACCTGCTGAATATCACCCCTGCCTCTGTTTGTTGCTTCTGCCTTTGCCACTGACAAGCCCGTTACATAACTAGCATTTTGTGTGTTTTTCCCTTAGTTAATCATTGTGGCGTGTGATCAAGGTCAACCACCCTATGAGACGATGCAACCTCTTCAGGTAGCACTGGATGATATTGACGACAATGAACCTGTCTTCCTGAAGCCACCTGTAAGCAGGTCTATCTCTTCCCTTCTGGACTTCACTGGAGCTGGGGCAGATTGGGATCCAAACTAGAACAAGTTCCTTTAAGAAAGATTTTGAAAAGAGTAGCTAGTTGTCCTTGTTTTGTCCAACATGCACATTGGACTAACATTTACTCAGTCACTTATATTTAGAAACAGATTCATTTGGGGAAAATATTTTAATTCGCTGAATTAATTGCAGAGGAAGTTTGTTGTCGCTTTATGCCTATTTCCAAGTTTTTAAACTAAACACATTTTAATGAAATCTATTTTTGAACATAATAATAGGAAAATAGTCTGCATGAAGATAATCGTATAAAATGAAGCCTTATTAGTTTTAGTTATTATGTCACTAAATTTTACTCTATAGTGCACATCAAGAGTTGACTTGGACTGCAGGATGGGCAGGAAACAAATTTGATAAGCGAATAAATAAATATTTTTGCCTAGAATGTAGGTAGAACTTAAAACCAGATTGAATAACTATGTACAAATGATGTTTCATAACAGCCAAAAGAAATTAAACTTTTGTAAACTTGCCTTTCTAACTTTGGTAAACTTCACTTACAAAGATTGCTAGTAGCCATTGATTTTAGGTGTTAACTTTGCTTTAGTTGAATGTATTTTTATCTGTCAGTTACTGAAATAAAGTTTTTGTTTGGTCTTAGACAAAGATAACTGAAAAAATAAGAGAAGAGACACAGTATTTAGGTTTAGGATCACAAGGTTAAAACTAGACAGATTTGGGTTCTAGATAACCTTGTTTGTTTGTGTGGCCGGGTTTCTGGCATATTATGGCCCAGTGTCAGTCTAGAGACTGGGGGTTGGGGACCCCTGATCTATTAGCACCTTGAGCTCCTGAACATAAGGGCAGAATATAAACCTAAGAACAATTAATAATAATAGGGGGACCCCAAGAGAATGAAGGTAAAACTTAAGCTTCCTCTCCCAACAATCTTATATATTATATCATATACAGTATAGCTATGGGACAGCATGGTGGCTCAGCAGTTGCTCAAGCGACTGGGCCTGTTGCAGGAAAGCCAGCTGCCCAGGTTCGAGAACTGAGCACCACGTAACAGGATGAGCTCCTGTTCTTGCCCAAGCTCCTGCCAATCTAGCAATTCAAAAGCATGCAAATGTGAGTATATAAATAGGTACCATTTTGTTGGGAAGGTAACATTGCTTTGTGATGCTACACAACCGCATAAATGTCTTCAGACTGTTCTGGCTCAATGGCCTTGAAATGGAGATGAGCACTGACCCCTGTAGTCATCAACAACTAGAGAAGTAAACTCCTTTTTAAAAATAAACGTACCTATAGTAACCTCATTGAAATTTATATTGCTTATGACTAGGGAGGTCTTTTTTTATTCTCATGGCCATAATTCACATAATACATAGTAATGCATCTGTTTTGCTGTCTCATATGATTTTTTGCTTTGTATTCCTCCCTGTCTGTTGTTTGCTTGTCTGTCTGTTTTGCTCCTGCAGAAAGGGAGCCCCCTTTACCAGGTTCTTTTTGTGCCTGAACACTCACGGCCGGGCACCGTGGTGGGGAATGTCACAGGCGCAGTGGATGCTGACGAGGGCGCCAATGCTATTGTGTATTACTACATCGCAGGTAGATTTCAGTTCTTCTCATCCTCCTCCTTTGTGTCATGCCTCTGTCAGCATCCGACTCAGAAGAAGAAGAGGAACAGCTGGCAGAGAACAATGTGTTGGAGGCAGGGGCTGCAGATGAAGGTGGGGAAGAGCAGGGCCAAGCTGGGCCGAGTGGGGTAGAGGCAGACCCAGAGAAGAGGAGTTCGGATGAGGAACCAGGCTCACCTCCTCTCCATCCTAGGCAGCGTAGACAGGAAAGAAGGAGGCTGTAGAAAAGCCTACTTGGAAGAAAATGATTGATGGGACACAGCTGTGTCAGTTGGGTCATAAGCAAGCATTTTGCTAAGGGTTGCTGCTGTAGTCAAAGTGGATTATTCAAGGGTTACCAGTCATGGTTTTTGGCATTCTTGTTTTCCTGCCAAGTTTACTGCAATTAGCAGCCAAAGAACTTGCTTATCTCCTGGGTGGTTAATTCTGTGTGAAGTGTGTTTTCATCTTGTCTGCAGCCAGCCAACTCAAGGCCTGTGTAATATTTTTGTTCACGGAAGAAAAAAACCTTATAAGCAACTTTGGGGGAGCTGGGGTTGATGTAAAATAAAGACTGCTGTTAAAGATTGAGTTGTGTTCCTTTCCCTAATGCATGCTGGGTGATCACACTTTCGATAGTTTAACACAGCACTCCATACCATCCTCCTCACCCAAAATATCCATTTTGCCATTAATGCACTTTGTAAAAAATATTGCTTAGGTTAAGGAAGGGGTAATGTTGAGATCCATCAGTCATTAACTGAACAGTGTATAATCTTGATTGCTTCTTCAAGGCAGAATTCACAAATGACTCAGTGTTTCACTTCCAAAAGTGAATCTAATAATTTCTCCTCAGCAGTTTCATTTTGTTGGGCCAACCCATAACAATGGTTACCAGGAATAAGTAAAAAAAGGCACACTTGAATTCCTTCCTTCTTTCATTCCTCTTCCTCTTCTCAAATTGAAACACTCCAACCTCATAACAATTCTGGGCAGAAATATTTAAAACAATGGAAAACTTTGCATGAAAAAAATTGCAGACCAGGGAATAGCAATAGAAACATAAACCCTAACACATAACCTGCCACACTCCTTGATCCAGGTCTTGGGAGAAGAGCTTGGTTAAATATAGTTCCTGCTTAGATTTTTTTTACAGGATAATTACCATCCCATAATAAATTCCTGTTTTAGAAAGAAACCAGCCTAAAGGCAACCTAACCAGTGTTCTCATCCTTCAGCTGGTAACAGAGAGAACAATTTCCAACTGAGTCGGGAAGGGAAATTGCAGATTCTTCGGGACTTGGACCGGGAGAAACAAGGTTTCTACTCCATCATTGTCAAAGCTTCCAGCAATTTAAACTGGAATCCTCCTCAGGGACGCCGAGCAGCCAGGCTCCAGGCTATGGATCTCAGCACTGATAACACCTTGAAGGATGTCCGGATCTTTCTCTCTGACATTAATGATCAGCCACCCCGGTTCACCAAATTAGAATACACAGCAGGTACGGAGAAGTTCAATATGGCCAGAAAATGGTCTCAAAACTGACCCATTTTCTGAATTACCTTGTGTAGGAGAACATAAGGATGCCACCCTCCTGAAATTGATTGGGAGGCTGGCATCCTGCAAAATAAGTTATTGGGAGGCTGGCATTTTTAAAAATGCTTTTGGTTTATGCCAATGGCCCAGAGGTGAATGCACTATTTCCAGAAGTGATTTGTTGGTCTTTGTCATTTAATTTCCTCCTCCTTCTGCCAGGGGTCGCAACCGATGCAAAAGTGGGTTCAGAGCTGATCAGACTTGTTGCACTGGATGCTGATATTGGAAACAATAGCCTAGTCTTGTACAGCATTCTGGGAATTCGCTACATCAAACAACTTTCAAATGATTCTGACGAGGTGGCCAACATTTTCAGCATTGGTAAGGCTGGCAATCAGTTGCTCCGATATCAAGTGAATAGTTTAGGTTGCATTCCTGTATTTTTTTTTAGTTTAGGTAATAGTTTAGGTTGCATTCCTGTATAAAGTTTTTACTCTTTTACTAACCCCATAATCCCTTGTGTGGTGGAGTCTGGGCAATGAATGGGGATGAGTTTTTACTGACCGGATCTCCTTCCTGTCACCAATGTGGAGTTTTTTTCAGCAGATATATTCCCAGTGTGCTCAGAGAGAGAAATATTCCTGTATGTTGCATACATAAGAAAGAGGAAACAGATGACAGCAATATTTTCAGCCTTCATGCCAAAGAGTTAGTCTGGTTAATGAAAATACCTATTTACTAGGCTCAAACAATACTTACCGGTAAATAGTAACCAAATAGGCCAAATTTATGGAAGATGATTAAAAACATAAATCAGCCCAAGGCTGACACTAACCAAGTTTTCAAAGTTGTGCAAGCCCACTTATATGATTTTACCTGACCTGGTTAAAAGGGTAGTCCAAACACAGCCTTCAATACTTGTCTTTCTGTTTCACATCTGTTTAAATAGATTTTGATTAGACAAAGATAAGGAACTTGTGTTTAGTTAACTTTAGAATGCAGCAGCCAATTTCTTATTGTTTTATTTATAACTATAAGCTCTCTTTGGATGTCATTATTTTAAAATGCAATTGCAAGATTGTATGCTTTATCTTTCAACCTTCTATGAAAATATTCCCTGCTCTTAGATAAGAAGTATTGATTCCAAATATGTTGGCAAATTCTAAACATGGGGACTATGGTTGACTCTTCTTAAAGGTAACCTAGATGGAATTCTTCGAACCTTTGATCTGTTCACTGCTTACAACCCTGGCTACTTTGTGGTGGATGTCATGGCTTCTGATCTGGCTGGCCACAATGACACAACAGTTGTGGGAATTTATATCCTGAGAGATGACCAACGGGTAAAGATCATAATCAATGAGATCCCTGATAAAGTACGGCAGTTTGAGGAGGAATTCATCAGCCTATTGTCCAACATAACAGGGGCCATTGTCAATACAGATGATGTGCAGGTATGTTTCGTGTTTATGGAACATATGCATTTTTATTAATATTTGTATTCAACAGTTTCACCTTTAAGACTTACTTCTGAGTTCGCGAGGCAAGCAGACGCATCGGGGTGGCTCTGCATCCCGGCATCTGAAGTCGTCAGTGGGCTCCTTTGGGAGCACAGGTGGTCCTGGAGGGACTGCCTGCCTTAGGGGCGGCTTTCTGGGGTCCCCAAATTGATGGCGGTCATGAGGGGGCTTACCAGCCTCTCCCTAGGAGCTGGAGGACAAGAACGCCCGGCTATGCCGTGGCACCATCTTGCTGAGCGTCCCTGCAGGAGGAATTGAAAGCAAGGACAGAGCAATGCAAGCGGAGAGGTGAGATGATGGAAGGCGGAAGAGTTTGACAAAGAAATGATTTTAACAGATTTTCAGCAAGTTGAAAGGAAATAGGAGGGAGGTGGATTATTCGCCCCCCCCTCCGGATGTTCAGCAGCGGTGTTGACAACTTCCTCTGAAGAGAGGAAGGAAGATTTGAGACAATCTTGCATCCCAAATTAAGCGAAGCTGATTAAATGATTAAAATAGTGGCAAATGCAATTTCATGAACTGGGTCTTGGCGAGTGGGCTGCCTGCCCCCCCCCCTTGGAGGTGGGTGAACATGGCGGACTTTCTGCTTCTTTATAAATAAAAAGATTGCATCACTTCCTTTTGGGACTTTTGCAGAATGATATGAAACAAGGACAGATATGAAACAAGGACAAGACACTAAGAGACAAGAGATGGCTGATATGAAAGAAGATATTAAAAAAGATCTTGCGGTTTTTAAAACTGAATTAACAAATGTGCAGCAATTAGCGGAGGAAAATAAGCAAAGAGTTGGGGTGGAGGGAAGGGCGGAGGGTATGGAAAGGGAGGTAAGGGGTATTCAAAAGGAAAAACAAGATTTAGAAAATGCAATTTTGAACATGGAATTAAGAGAGGACATCTTTCTCAGATTTCAAAACATAGAAGAGGATATAGGTGAAGATCTTAAAAAAGTAATGAGAACAATATTAGCAGAATTTATAGGGAAAGAGAAAGATCATGTTTGGTGGGATATTGACCAAATTTACAGAGTTAATTCAAATTATGCCAAAATACACAATGTTCCTAGAGATATACATGTAAAAATTTTAAGGAGAGACACAGGGGATGAAGTTCTCAGAGTGCAAAAGGGGAAGCATTAAAGTACAGGGATAAAGAAATAAACATTCTTAAACAGATCCCGAAAAAGATACGCGACAGAAGACGAAAATATTTTTTTAATCAAATAAATTGTATCTTAAAGGGATTATGTTTAGATGGTTGATGACGGAGGGATTATTGATCTTCTGGAAAGGGAATAAAACAAGAATTAACACAACAATGGAGGTTGAGGCCTTTCTGAAAGAACATAAAACCTTACTAGGGGAAAAGCTACAGGAGCCTTAGGAGGAATTGATGATGATAAATGGCTAGTGTTGAGATTAATTCCACTCGACAATCATCCTGACCAGGGGGGAGGAGTGGTGATGGGGATAAGGTTCACGAGGTGTAGTGAAGGAGGTTCCGGCATGGAGGGTTGCACGAGGGAGACTTGCGCCAGGAGGATGACATTGGATGATGACGTTGGATTCCTTACTGATAATGATTGAAGCCTGAGAATTGGTGGAAGGGGTTGGCGTCTCCCGATTGGGCGCTAATAAAATACGTCGCCCACGCAATGTTCAGTCAGCACTGCTTTTAACTTGGTTTGTCACTCAATTTTACATTGCTGAATTCACGAAATAAAGATTCTCAACTTTGTAAAACCTGATTGGAATTATTGCGCTGAAGCAGCAAGGAGAGTTTCAACAGAAAAGCAGTGCTCACTTCCCACTGTCTTGTTGGCATGAAGTTCGGCGAGAGATCAGCCGATGCCATGGCAGAAGGTATGTGCGGCAGTGGGAATGCAGGCCATTCATTCGGGAAGGCAGCATCCAACCAAAGGTCCATGGGGGATCGACCAAGAAACCCAGATTCAGTGGTGATCGTTATGGATGAAGAGGAGGAACACTGTGAGATTCGGGGAGGGGG
Source organism: Calamaria suluensis (assembly GCA_032468135.1). Classification (NCBI taxonomy): domain Eukaryota; kingdom Metazoa; phylum Chordata; class Lepidosauria; order Squamata; family Calamariidae; genus Calamaria; species Calamaria suluensis. The sequence goes on along the minus strand of JANHFP010000815.1, from coordinate 3,466 downwards.
CCTAGGAGGCGAAGAGCCTATTTGGCTTTTGGGGGCTTGGTGGTGCAGTTCCATGCTGGGATGGCCTGTGGTGGGCCATCAACCCTCCCCGTCATTTGCTCCCCCTGTGGATGGTAGGGGTGAGGGCGTCATGGCAGTCCGGCCCAATGTGGCGGATGGTGAGTCGCTACTGAAATCATTGAGAATTAATTATGGAGCCATGCCGGAAGCTTCAGGACCGACGCAATGGCGTTTCCCCCCCCCCCCCGGTCCAACAAGGGGACGAATAATGGCAGGGCAAATCCAACCACTATAACAACTCCAGGATTGTATCCCTCTGTGTCAACGCCTGTGGTGGGAATTAAAGGTCATGAAGCGGTCATGGACCTGCTAGTGGGGGAGGGCAGGGTGGTCAGCAAGCCATTTGATTACCCATGTGGACTCGATGATGACCATTTCATCATGTAAAGGGGAGATGGGTGATCGAGAGTCCAACTCCTGTGAAGGGAAGGAATGTGAGAACCCTGAAGTGGTGTGTGATCAGATGGTGAGTGGGAAGGTGCGTCTGTTTACAATTTCTGTGTCGATAGAAAATCTACGAACTAATCAGTCACGGGAAGACATCTTTGATAGATGAGGGCTGTACCTGTTGTTTGATGAGCGAATGAGTGGTTAGTGAATTGGGGCTTAGGTGGGTGCCTCTTGTGGTGCCCATTAGGTTCGAGCAAATGGACGGAACTGTACTTGGAAGGGCATTGGCTATCAGTATGACCAAGGTTGTTTGCATGAGGATTGAAGGCATAGGGAGTTACTTCGCTTCATTATTGTACCACGGTTAGTGGAATTGGTAACTTTAGGGTTGGCATGGTTGGACCAACATTGGCCATGGGGAAGATTTTCACGAAGTTGGATATTTGAGAGGCATATTATCAGATTTGCATCCGCCAAGAGGACAAATGGAAAACCACGTTTAATTGTCCTCTGGGAAGTTTTGCGTTCCGAGTTACGCCTTTCGGACTCCAAGGAGCTCCCGCTGTCTTCATGAGGCTAATTAACAACATCCTCCATGAGTTTCTCTACAGAGGAGTGTTGGTCTATTTAGACGACATCCTCATCTGCTCTAACACCTTGGAGGAACATGTGGCATTAGTGCCGGATGTACTTACACCTTGGCTCATGCAGAATTATATGTAAAGTTGGAAAAATGTGAATTCCATCGAAGCAAATTAGATTATCTGGGGTATCGTGTGTCTGTGGAGGAATTGGAAATGGATCCAGGGAAGGTGGAGGCAGTGATGAATTGGGAGGAGCCGAAGACTAGGAAGCAACTTCAGAGCTTCCTAGGATTCGCTAATTTCTACCACCAATTCCTGCTGTGTTTTGCCCAGCTAGCCTTACCCCTGACCAATTTGTTGAAAGCCCAGGGAGGTCCCCCAGCCATCTCAAAGGTTGATTTGGACCGTGGAATGCCAGGACTCGTTTGATCAATTGAAATTTCTGTTTTTGCATGAGCTGGTATTGATCCACCCGAAGGTAGATGAATTGTTTGTGGTACAAGTAGACGCAAGCAACGTCACTGTAGGGGCCATTCTGTTACAACGTGGGAAAGGAGGGGAGTTAGGCCCCTGTGCCTAAACATCCATGGAAGTTTAATGACACCGAGCGGGCCTGGCCGGTGTGGGAAAAGGATGTGTACGCTATTCAATAGCGTAACTATTGTTCAGAAATTTTTGGTTGACCTGATTGAGCAAAACCAATGTTATTTTTGGATTCAGCACATCAA
>JANHFP010000811.1:192544-204206 GCA_032468135.1 Calamaria suluensis | reverse complement strand
TTGGCTGTACACCGCCCCGAGTCCGCAAGGAGAGGGGCAGTATAGAAATGCAATAAATAAATAAATAAATAAATAAACAAATAAAAAAACAAACAAATAAATAAATAAATATCTTTAAAAAGTTATAGGTAGTGACAAATGCATTTTACCAATACTATAACTTGCATATTAAAATATGGACTTTGAAACCTAATGTTGAATGTAGCACAATTTTCTATATAAAATTGTAGTCCAGGAATGATTTCAAATTAGAATTGATTTTGTAAAGTAAACCAAAGAATCTATAACTCTGGTCAGCTCCTGCAGATGCCTACTTGCACTAGCATCTTATTTTCCAGGGAATTTCTTAAAATAAATTATCCAAGATTTTAATTTTCTGTAGAAAGTGTTTCAATTCCTTCAATAAATGGGGAATTAATAAAGACAACATTTGATTAGGTTAAGACCTTCCAAGTATCTAGGCATCCATTTTAAGCATTCTATGTGTTGGAATAATCAACTGAGCAAGTTTTTTTGTTGATGTCCATAAAGCCTACAATGTACTCTTGAGAATATGTTCAGACACAAAATTGGAGTCAATAACTCTTGTATTACTAAACTGTCCACTGCATCACTCATGGCATATGGTATTTATAAACCGAATTGTCAGAACTGTTTGTTGTTTCTCTGACTATGAATTCACCAAACTTATTCTATAAGATGAAAAATATTGGCAGGTTTTTAACAATAGCAGTTGCGTGCCAGAGTCGATTGCTAACTATTTTTCATTACTGTTTCAGATTTGGCTTTGCTGTACTTCGAAGTATTACATTTGTGTTTTATTGGTCTGGGACCGTAAATGAATAAACATTCTTGAATGAAATGGAACTGATATCCAGCACTGAAGCAGAAGTATTGGAGATTAATTCAATGAAGTATAAGAAATTTATTCACTGCTCTTCTCCATAAAATAAAGCAACTATTAAGATGAACAGCTCATTAAACACTGCAAACCAAGGAATCATGATGAGAGAGCAACAAGAAAGGGGGGGGGATAATGGTAAAATATATGATTTATCCATAAGATAATTTAATTTTTCTGAAATTCCTTGATTCAGGTGACTAATGGGGTTAGTGACTTGCAAGGATCACTATGGTTTAAGCATAATGACTGAATTTAATATTTTACATAACTGACACCCCCCTTTTTTTGGAGAGGGTATGCAGCTGTGCCATACCAGACAGCCAGAGAACCATATTGGGACTGCAACGTCATAGACAGTAGCTCTGAATTGTAACAATTCAGTTGGAACAATTGAATTGGAACAAGGTTGGTTAAACCTGTCTACTTTGCCTTCCATGAAACAAAATTTGTTCTGAAGTACTCAATTTCTCCTCAGGTTAAATATGTACTGGGCAAAGGTGAAGTGTAAAATTTGTTGCTACTGGTTCTTTGGGTGTGGCTTGGTAGTGAGCAGGTCAAGTGACTGGGTGGGCATGGCCATTTTTCAACCATTTTTAAAGCATATATTTACTACCATTTGTGGGGAATAGGTAGTAAAATGCTTTTAAAATGTAGAGAGCGCCTCAGAGGATCACAGTAGAGCCGCGCGATCATGCGAGGCTTTTTTTCTTGAATTTTAAAGGTTTGTTTTCTGCCTAAGTATTTGCCAGATTAGGTAGAAAAATATTCCTTTAAAACAGGGACTTTGCTGGCTGAGAAATTCTGAGAGTTGAAATCCACAAGTCTTAAAGTTGCCAAGTTTGGAGACCCCTGCTTTGAAATGTAAGAAAAAATCCTTGCATGATGGTGCAGCTCTACTGTGATCCTCTGAGGTTCACTTTACAATTAAAGGGTTTTTTTTGCTACCTTAAATATTCGCTGGAATGGGTAGAAAAATATTCATTTAAAATTTAAAGAGAGCATCAGAGGATCACAGTAGAGCATGCAAGGGTGTTTTTTTCCCCCTTACATTTTAAAGGAAAATGTAAAAGCCTCAATAATCATGGAAAGAGGGGGCGGGACCAGAGATTTCTACTACCGGTTCTCCAAACCACCTGCCACCATCGCTCTGAAATGGTCCAAACCAGGAACATTTCATCCCTGGTACTGGGGTTTAATTTCAACATAGAAAACACCACCTGCATGATTTACTTGGATGAGATTACTAGTGAATCAAGTGTAGAAAATTGTCAAGACAAAGCATTTGGTCACACAGGTCAATGACATACAGAAAAATACTCTTGGGGAAAACACTGACAAACTAATTTGATAGGAAGCATCCTACATTCCTTACCGTAACTCTGTCCCTAATATTTACAGACTTTACCAGTCAAATTCAGAGTTCAGAAATATGATAAAAGTAGAGTATTAAAGTTGTAAAATCCTGCTAGAATATTAGTTTAAGCCAATAGACTTGGAATAGACAAGGTCAAGAATCAAACTATGGCAAGGATTCCAGGAATGCTGTTTAGACTGGTAAACCAGAATTAAATAATATAATCTTAAAATCCTGTTCATATTTCTCTTTCTCAAAAAAATAAAAATCATGTGTCAGTTGTGGCTTCTTTTTCATGCTTTCCTCTGAATGTCTTGCTCATTATTTTACTATTCCCAAGGTCAGATCTATATTCCTTGACAGAGAGCCAACCTCTAGAAAGTGATGCAAATGTTGTGAAAAGTATTTTCATGTTATCCAGTCAGAAATAGTAAACATAGGCCATAACAGTAAAAAAATAAGTTTAGAAAGAGTAAAAGCAAAAAGTAGAACATATGCTAAAGCCAACCCAGAAATGTAAAGCTTAGGGGCTTTTGGTCACTGTTTGGTTAAGATCTGTTAGACAAATATTTTACAAACTCTGATGTAGAAAGGTATTGGGAATTTCATTGCCACATATTTTGATACTACTTTTTGCCTGTTTTAATAGTCAAAGACTTTTTGCTTCAGAAAATAATTTAAAGGTCAGTATAGTCCAGCCAGAACTTCAGAAAAAATCAGATTCCTGGGGAATTTGATAATGGAAAAGTCATTTTTAAAGCATGCCTATTGCCAAACTTAGCTAATAACTTAGCTAAGAGAGAGATACACAAAAGGGATTTTTGAACAGAAAGTTCATATAAAGAACTGCAATCCTGCAGGGTTTACTTTACCAACACATTACTTCAGAAGTATCTGTTCAAAAATTAACAATAAAGAGCAAATACTCTCAGTTAGAAAAAATATTATCACAAATTCTGCACTGTGGTTTGATGTTCCTTTCTACAATGTTGGTAGATCATAGGTATTATCTTTATTTACATGATACCCTGGGAAAGAAGCACAGAAAGAAAAAAAACACTGCTTCCCCATGCAGAACTACCATATTTTAGACTAGGATAGAATTTTATTGGCCAAGTGTGATTGGACACACAAGGAATTTTCCTTGGTGCTTATGCTCTCAGTGTACATACGTTCATCAAGAATCATAAGGTACAATACTTAATGAATGATACTCATAAGGTACAAATAAGCAATCAAATCATATTAGGAAAAAGTCAATATAAATTGTAAGGATACAAGAAACAAAGTTACAGTCATACAGTCATTAGCGGAAAGTGATGGGTGATAGGAACGATGAGAAGATTAATAGTAGTGCAGACTTAGTAAATAATTTGACAGTGTTGAGGGAATTATTTGTTTAGCAGAGTGATGGTGGTCAAGAAAAATTGTTAATAATAATATGTTAATTGTTAATAATATGAAATTTTATCAGTTTGGAACTGTTTTAAGTTTTTTTTTCTTTGCATAGATTGGTATTGTAATCAGAATCAGTAAGTTATTCAGCACAAAAATCTGTTAGATGTAAAGCTCCCACTCTCTTAATTTTCCTTCAGGTACCATTTTAATTAAGTTAGTGAAATGCTTTTTAAATTCCAGCTAATTGTTGATTCTAGACAGAAATTTTACAACAAAAGGACACAATGAAAAAAATAAGACTTATAAAACAGTCACAATAGTTCTGCCTCCCAGCACAACAAATAGTCTGCTTTAGTTTCCTTTTCAGCACAGCTCGATTAGCACAAGGGAAAAAAATCTGCCTGCCAGCAATTTGCCTGCTTGCAGGAGCCAGCGCGGCAACAGGCAATGGTAATCTGGAGCCTAAAACAGCTGTGGGTTGGGAGGCTGATCCAACAGTCAGTCAAATGCTTGTGCTAATCAGGCTGTGCGGAAGCTGAAATGGGCTGTTTGCTGCAAGGAGGTAAATTGCTAGGCAGTAGAGGCTGGTGGATGGGGGCTTCCAGGTGGGTGGGAACTACATTTGGTGTATAAGACACACCCAAATTTTCACCCTTTTTTTTGGGGGGGGGGGGAGGAAGTGTGTCTTATACTCCAAAAAGTACAATAATTGTTTTCTGCAATCAGCTAATATGTGTGAGACTTTGGAAGTGATCCCTCTTTATGTAGAGAATTTGGTAAATAGAATAAGCTGGGTGTTATCAGCATTCCATAATGTTTCAAAACCTTCTGAAGGGAAGGGTTAGAACTGCCACAACATGATCATGGGCATCTCTCTGTGTGGTGTCTTATACTCCAGAGTTGATGCCTTGTCCATTTGATTTTCCCTCCCCATTTCAACATTTTCCATGTAACAACTGAGCCAATTGTTTCTGGCTTGGACTTGAAACTGCTTCAGAGCAAGATTGGTTTTTGAGATAATGGGTTTGTTACCTTCCTGCCTGTCCAGATGGAGAGTTGAGAAACCTAACTAGCTAGCTGTTGTTCAAATCCACCCAGTAAGGCTCATTCCATATCGTGATAGTAGGAAATATCTCTTGGTGTTGGATTTTAGTGGTAAATCTAAACAGAGTGAAAACCTCTGATGTAAGTTTGCCAGATCAAAATGTCCTACTATTAAAAAAAAAAACACTGGATAACTGACAGATATTCCACTACATTCTATGGAACTCTGAAACAAAATGAGATTTATTTTTTAAAATATAGGAACTTTAAAATAAGACTTCCGCTGAGTCTTACAATCTGCTGTCCTGGGCATCAGTGGATTCTTCATCCATGATAACATCCTCCTTTACCACCTCAGTTGCATATTGAACAGTCTCAGGAGTCAGGCTCCCATATGGCCTTTGATCTCCCTCACTGGCAGCTCCTGGGGCCTCTCTCTTTGCCGTGTCAGCTTCCAAAGGGCAACAGACTTTCATGCAGTTCTTCACTGAATCTTGCACTTCTGCGCTGATAGTTTTCATCTTGTTTTCATACTCGGCAAATGCTTCCTGCTGAAGCTGCGGAAAGAGACGGGAAAGGTTCATGGTGGGGAAACCTGTTTGTTGCATGTTTACAAATTCAGTTGTGTGTCTTTTAGCAATGCCAACCTAAAAAAAAAAAACCCTCTCCGAGGAAAAGATCCCTGAGGTAAATTACTTTTTCCATTCCTCTGCTGTAATTATAGGTGTGAGGAGGAGGAGAAGATAATTCCCACTGGGGCCTATAGGGAACTCCACCTTGCTAACATAGAGGGAATGAAAGGTTCGGCCTCTTTTCCTCGCACATTGTACAGCAGTCCGAGAGAAAACTGAGAATTCTGATTTTTAAAAAAAGAAGAAGAAAAAACCCTATTCAAGTAAGCCTAAGCAATTTGTTTATTCTTGCTATCATGTAGATGCTCAGAACAAATAGGATTTCATGAATGAATCTTCAAGGAAGTTAAGGCAAACTGTATGATCAGGGGTGTCAAACTTGATTTCATTGAGGGCCGCATCAGGGTTGTTTTTGATCTCTGGAGGGACAGGGGGGGGTGTGTCCAGAGGGGGAATGGCCATCTTAACATCATTTTTGTCAGGGTCTGTGGTGGCCCGACCACTCTTTCAGCAAAAATGGGCTCCCGAGCTCCGTTTTCAGCTGCGATGGCCTCCTGCAATGAAAATGGAGCTTGGGAGGGCCACAGAGCTCAGGAGCCCATTTTCGCTGCCAGAGGCACTGAGGGCAAGTCCTTCATTGTTTCCAGGGTGGCCCTGTGGACCAGATCTAAGCACCCTGTGAGCCGATCTGGCCCGCAGGCCTTCAATTTGACATCCCTGGCATAGTGCTTAATAAGTAGAAGACTGGAGAGCAGGGAATAGGCTGCCTCGGCCTTCCCCAATCTTCCATCTGTGTTGGAATGTCAGCTTTGGCCATGCTCATGGAGCTGTGCTGGCAGTTGCAATTCCAGTACTTCTGATGGGAAATAATTTGTGAAGCCTTTGGATTTATTCTACACCTCCTGCTATACTACTAATCCTGAAAGGACATTAGCTGTAAATTAGTCACATGGTACCTGGCTCTCTTTTTCCTTGATTTTTCCTAGGCAGGTTGACTGCTTTGCTTCCAAGACTTGTTGATGTCTTGACTGTTTCTCATTCATCTTGAAGCAACAGAAACATTTATGTTACATAAGAAACAACCTTCCATGCAATTATATAAATGCCAGATCTCAATGCAGTATCATTATCTAGGTGTAACAACACCAGTGATGCAGGTTATTTTAGCTCCCAGTCCCTCTTTATCCTCCCAAAGCCCCATATTCCAGTATGATTTTTATAAAGATCATATATATATGACAACTGCAGTTTTGCTGTTAAATATTGCAGGCAATCCTTGACTTACGACCACAATTGAGCCCAAAATCTATGTTGCTGAGTGAGAAATTTGTTAAGTGAGTTTTGCTCCATTTTACGACTTCTATTGCCCAATTTGTTAAGTGAATCACTTCAGTGGTTATATTAGTAACACTGTTGTTAAGTGAAACTGGCTTCCCCACTGACTTTGCTTGTGAGAAGGTCACAAAAGGTGATCACATGATCCCGGGATATTGTAACCATCATAAATATGAACCACTTGTCAAGCATCCGAATGTAAACCTTTGAATGACCATAGGGATATAGCAAACAGTCATAAATGTGAAAAATGGTCATAGATCACCATTTTTCAGTGCCATTGTAACTTTGAATGGTTACTAAACGAACTGGTAGAACATGCAAGTTCTAATTGTCCTAGAATACTTTGCTATACATCAATGCTGAAACCAGCGACTACTGAGATTTAGACTTTGGGTCACAGGTGATAAGAGGAATGCTTCAATGTCTTTTTTCTTAGTTTCATGACGCTTTGATCCCAATTTTATTTTTCTCTGTATAGAACATTATGCCTAGACATCTGACCTGACATCAGTTTGTCTCATGTACAGGTGATCATTTGGAATGTCTTAAGGCAGTGAGAAACGTTTTATGATTATGTGACTACGCCAAGGGGAAGGGCAAATGGTCAATTGCTTCAGTTCCAATTTGAAAATGGTAATGACTTTCATACACTTACTCCTGTGGAATTATTCACTCATAATTAGATCATAATTAGAATTAGATTAAGTTGTGTAAAAAACATCAATGAATTGAAATTCTGCTCTATGAAAGTTTATTTTGATTGATTGATTGATTACATTTCTACCTGACCTTAACAGCCTTAATATTTAGTTACATTAAGTTGATCAGATGGAAATATGTTTAATTAAAAATAAATGTACTTATTTCATCTGTTTTTGTTTCTTTATGTTATGACATTAATCTACTTCCAATCTGTTTATTCTGGTTATAATGAATAATTACACTTATCCCCAATGCATGTCACCCTGGACCCCTGGATAATTGTGTCAAATTTGAAAACTTCAGTATGTTTTAACACCCACACAAATCACAGGAAAAAAAAGATGAAATGGGTATCAAGACCACTGTAACGTATGGTTTGAAGCTACTCCAGGCACCATATAACATACTGCAGCAGGAATATAGCTTCCAAAAGACAGTAGAGAAAGACACATAATCTACTAAACGAGGGTCAGAGCCCAATAGCAATAGAACTTAGACTTATATACCGCTTCACAATGCTTTACAGCCCTCACTAAGTGGTTTACAGAGTCAGCGTATTGCCCCCAACAATTTGGGTCCTTATTTTACCCACCTAAGAAGGATGGAAGGCTGAGTCAAGCTTGAGCGTGGCGAGATTTGAACTGCCAAATTGTAGGCAGCTGGCAGTTAGCAGAAGTAAACTGCAGTACTGCACTCTAACCACTGCACCACCACAATTCAAGCTGTTATCCTTCTTTTAGGGATCTGTGTAAATCTATGGGAGCCCTCTTGGATTTGGACCCTATATCTAGATTAGAATCAAGTGTCTTGGAAGGAGGAAGCATTTGCAAATCACTGGACACAGCATTTGACCAAATCAGTAGGGCAGACCTAATAATTGTTCTTTTAGGTGCTACAGAAAGAAACCAGAAAGCTACTTACATGCTTGACTGCTTTTACAACTTCCTGAATATGTGAATTATTGATTTCTGTTTTTAACCTTTAGGGAAAAAAACAAATCAAACCTTATGTATTACTTAAAATTTACAGCTTAGATTGTTAAGGCATCCACTAAGATAAGATGTTTTCATTCCATATGTAACCACTTAAAAGCAGAAAGAATTTTGATATAGAAAAAGTAATCTTTTTTATCTGCAAAAGAGAAGCCCCTTAAAAACTCTAGTCTAGGACTGGCTAAATTACACTAATCGCTTGAGCACTTACAGATGGCAGGTTCATCCATAAGATGGGCTTATAATTATTTGTTCTGGACATGTGGTAATAATAAAGACCTCAGACTAAAATACTGGTTATTAGCAGATTGAAGTGAAGAAGCAGCATATTTAGAAACCAAGGAAAGAAAGAAAATACTTTGAATCTGCCAGGTATAGTTACTGTAAGAAGCTTTGGGCTTGCATTCCTTCCCATCTCCTCTCTTTCATCTCATCAAATGATCCAGCTTCATCATGGGTTATCAGGATTGCTCATGTTAAAATCATACTCAACGAGGACTGATGGAACTTGGAAGCCATCCTCATTTGTAAACATGCTGGAGATGAGCATGTTGTGAAGGCCTGACTAAAATCTTGATTGTTTCCCAACATACTTGAAGAAATCCCTCTTACCTGTCATGCACAATAAATTGCAAATAACCAAAACTAGAAACAGATGCTTCCAATTACAGTATATTGCAGCTTGAAGAATGATACAAGTCATCTTGACTATGTTTTAAAGTGGTGACTCAACCTCCCTACGTTTCTCACGTTTTAAGTTCTCAAGTGGGGAGAATGGCTTCTTTCTCGCACTCAAAAGTTCTGCAAGAATTTGACTCCAAATCAGGAGCATGAAAACCATTTTTCACATTGAGAGTCATGCTTGATTCTCCAGCTTGGTATGCAAGACTATATTAAAATTAGCCTCAAAGTTTAATTCAATATAGTACAGACAACAGCAATCTATGCATTTATTTTGAAATTTCCCTTTTCGTTAAAAACCACAAATCCAGTAAAGATGAGCTACATTTGGCTGTAAGGTCAAAAATACCTTTCCTGAGCACTCTTATCAGCATTCTTAGCCACTGCTTGGATTTTGTCCAGTCTCTTCACCTCTAATTTCTTTTTCATTTCTTTAGTGTCGCTGTAAAGGAAGATAATCAGCTTGAGTTTACAAATTTAACAGTGTATTGTGGTTAATATTAAATGCTCTCTCCTTTTCTACTCCAATCATAGAAGGTTTCAAGGTTATAAAGCGCAGATTGGACAATCAAAAATAAGGCTGAGAGAAGAAAAGCTACAAACATGAATAGAAAAATTCTGTACACATGGACATTAATTTTATTATTACCTTTCCCAAGACTCCTTTAGTGCCTTCCGCTCCGATGCTTGCTTCTCTCTTGCAAGCTGTAACATTTTAGCAGCTTTCTGTATAAACAAAGCACAAGGAAAATATTTTATTTTATTGTTTGTTTATTTATTTAAACATTATCCCAAGTTGACCCAAAGGTGCTTTTTCAAAGTACTGAGAACTGAAGAAGCTTCTTGGATGAGAAGTGAGATGTCTTCAAGGGAAACTAAGAAAGTCCAATTGCCTTTTGAAAAAGCAGCTTTGGGACAATCATAACAGAATAATACAGTTGGAAGGGACCTTGGAGCTAGTACAATCCCCTGCTCAGGCAGGAAATCCTATACCATTTCAGACAAGTGGTTGTTCAATCTCTTCTTAAAAACATCCAATGTTGGAGCACCCACAACTTCTGGAGGCAAATTGTTGCACTGATTAATTGTCAGGAAATTTCTCCTTAGTTCTAGGTTGCTTCTCTCCTTGATTAGTTTCCATCCTTTCCTGTCCTGCCTTCAGGTACTTTGAAGAATATGTTGATACCTTCATCTTTGTGGAAATACCTTAGATATCGGGAAATGGCTTTCATGTCACCCCCTCCTTCAGTTCATTAAATTAATCATACCCAATTCTAGTAACCCTTCCTTACATGTTTTAGCCTCCATTCCCCTAATCATCTTTGTTGATCTTCTCTGCACTGTTTCTAGAGTTTCAACAACTTTTTTACATTGTGGCAACCAGCATGACCTGGATGACTGACAAGTTCCATAGACATTATCCTGAGTTGGAACTAGGAGGATCCTTTTCACAGAAGGGACTCAGATTTAATAGAGGCTCATACAGAAAGAAGAGAATATTGATCCTTTCTTCTCCTTGAAATGTTTTCTACAACTTCCCACATCATTCCAATCATTTGAAGCAGACTAGCTATGGGCCTCAGAGAACTACAATGGGGAAGTTGAATAGGAAGAACGTGGGAAAGAAGAATGTGCCACTTTCCTACCTTAGGCACTACACAGCAAGTGATTAATTCAATGGCTCCAGGTGTTTCCAAGCTGTGTTTGCAATATACAGTTGTGTTGCATATTGTGGTGTGTGAGATGGAGCGAACTTGCATTTTATACAAATTTGCAGAATTTGATGAGAAACTGATGAGATCTCTCACCTGTCACTCTTAAATGATTTTTTTGAGAATTGCCAAAGAATGATCAGTTTAATTGAGTGCCCCAGAAATACGATGAAATATCATTTTGATAATATAAGGAAGCCATATCCATGCATGGTGTGACTTTCCCCCAAAAAACAATAATGCAAATTCAAATAGCAGATTTGGGGTTGGGTTTTAAAGCCATTTGACAAGTTTAGCATGTATAATAATGCAGTCTTAAATGAAATGATTCAGGTTCATTAGTGCTGTTGATTAAGTAATTAAGTAAAACAATTTTAATACAAACATGTACCTCTATGGCATGCTGATCTTTCTTCTTCCAGATGGCATCACATTGTTCTTCTCCGAGGTGGAGTAATTCTTCCTCCAATTTCTCTTTTAGCTCCATCATTTTATTATCAGCAATCTCGGTCAACTCTGCAGCATTTCCCTTGGTGCTGCTTTCATCCAAAACTATCCTGCAACTTCAGAGACAGCAACAATTCTCAATCTAAGGCAGAAATGGGCAAACCCCAACTGTACTTCCCTTTTCACCTGGCACATTGTCATGATATCTACTCCATGAGCAGATCAGTAGATGAAAGAGTCATCAGTAATACTCCACAGTTTTTTGATCTACTTCCTCAATAGACAGGCACTATTTGACAAAAGGGCAAAACAACGGCAATTCAGCAGCTAGGGTGGCATTCAAACTCTTACATCAGAGAAATTTGGAATTTCTTGCTCTGATCTTACCATTTCAGAAATCAGAAAGTAAGAGAGAGAGAGAGGGAGGGAGGGAGGGAGGGAGGGAGACAGAGACAGAG
>JANHFP010000811.1:149766-160032 GCA_032468135.1 Calamaria suluensis | reverse complement strand
ACTGTGGGTTAAGCAGCAACTTACCGAGATCTTTCTCTGGAGATAGTCAATTAGATAAGAGTGGAACCACTTTAAATATAATATAATTTTTAAAGAGCTTTTTAAAAAAAAAAGAAAAAAAAAGCTTATTTCACTTACACTAAAGAAAACCTGACCTCTTTAAACTTTTATTGTCCACACAAGAAGGCATGATTCTGCTCTTCTAATTTACTAGCTCATTATGCAGAAGAGATTAACTTTTTTCAGATTCATTTCAATAAACAATGGCCACTTTCTCAGATATAGGTCGCATTAGGCTATGCAATGAGATCTTTCGTTTCCTAATGTGTAACCATATATATTGAGGCATTGCTACGGACTCTGCATACCTTTTTTTCCACAGCTTGCTTAAAAAAAGCAGGAGGGGGGGGAAGAATCCAGTTAATCCAATATTTTATATTTCAAACGTTCTGCTTTTGCAATGATTAAAAACGCAAGATGTAGTTTGGCCAATCCTGCAATCAGCATGGAAATTTACTACCCGTACAGTAATATACTGCAGCTCCTCCTCAAACCATTCAAGGACACAATAATTGTTTTGCGGGAGTGAAGTTTTTTTTTTCCAGTACAGTGAACTATGTTACCTCTGCAGTGCAAATCAGGTTATTGGACCCCTTTTTAGTCACATCTCGCAGGCTTTTTATAACATCTGTTCCTAAATATCATCTCTCCCTTTCTCTTTCCATCCGCACGGACACATATACACATACATATATATGTCAATCAGTGGTGGGTTGCTACCAGTTTGCACCGGTTTGGGCGAACTGGTAGCAGCAGCGCTGGGAGGCTCCACCTAACCACCCGGAAGTTATCAGATATGCTCTGCGCATGTGCAGACGTGGTGCACAAGCAAGCAGACTGGTAGCAAAGGTAACAAAGTGAAACCCATCCCTGATGTGGATGCACAGATAGACAAGCTGGTGAAGTTCACAAATGCTATAGTAATATTTGGTGTGAAGGAAGAGTAAATTATTGATTATTCAAACTAATTACTTTCTACATCCAGAGACGGAAAACCAATCAACATTTGTGCACTTATTTCTTCTCCCACAGATCTGTTGTTTACACAATGAACAATGTTCTTTTCTGAAAAATAATTTTGTGGTCATGAAGTTCATCATCCTAATCATCATCATTGTCATCGTTGTCATCGTCATCCAGTCGCATGTACATAGTAGGACAAGAATAAGAGTTGAAAGAACAAGAAGAGTTGTTAATTCAAAGGCAAAACCAAAAGGGCAGCTTGCACTAATACTATATTTACAACTTGTTTCAAGGTGATACCACTTTATCAAGAAGATAAATCCTATTTTATCTGCTTGATACTTGTTAAAGGATTGTCTGTGCTCATATTACTGTTTGAACAGCTGTGTATCTATCTCCTAAGAACAAAAACAGAGGACTTATATAAATAAATCATATTGCTATCTAGTACTATCCCAGGTAGGAAAATAAGCATAAATCAATATCAAAGGTTACTTTAGCAGATGAAAGTTGGACACAATATTTCCCAAATGCATTTTTATGTTCGTGTGTGTGCTTTCAAGTATGCTTTTGACTTCTGGTGACTACATGCATGAGCTCCTGCAGTTTTCCTGGCAAGGTTTTCAGAAGTGGTTTGCCATTGCCCTCTTCCTAGGGCGGAGAGAGACGGACTAACCCAAGATCACCAACTGACTACAACTCATGGTCTCCCGCTTTCTAATCTGATGTTTTAACCACTCCACTAAATTGGCTCTCCCAATAGATACTTTATACACCATATTTTTTTTTCCAGTTTCCATAACCCACAGCCAATGCTTAGGAACAGAAGACATTTCATTAAATAAACAGACACGAGCAAGGTAGCATTAACATTTCAGCTTACAACATTAGAATAGCAATTCCCAAAGTTCTTGCCATCATGACATTGCCAAAGATAATAGTAAATTGTGGAACTTGTATTTCCAACAAACTGAGGATGGGAAAACTGGTAAAACATAATACCTGATTTGATTCAGAATCCTCTGGAAAATTTGGCTTAGGTTTCAGTACTATGCTTAGAGATCCTGGTATGCATTTGAACTGAACCAGTACATTCTTGCTGTTGAAATCTCCCTTCATTTGCCTTTACGAACTTCTGAATTAAAATCTCCCTTCATTTGCCTTTACGAACGTCTGAATTAAAATCTACCTTCATTTGCCTTCATGAACTTTTGACAATCTCAAATTTCCATCGCCAGATGTTGTAATGGAATATGGTAGTTGAGGAAGATGTTAATAGAATTGGAACTACAGTATCCCAAAGTAACAATAGCTGTGTAGTGAGGAGAGTGTCTTGAAAGTTGGAGTAGTGACAAGATCTATATGTAAAAATGCCTCTCTCAAACCACTCCTGTTTACTTTGCTAAAAACTCTTGTAGAGTTTCATTGGACATGTTTTACTCTAAAGGTAAGTAAAATTTAGTATGTTCTTAACTCGCTTGATTCAGTATGCTTACTCAGATACTCCACCAAGTATGCATGTGTATACTAACAATGTACAGTATTCTCTTCCTTATCATTAAATCACTTCATTAAATAATTAAATCACTTCATTAAATCACAAAACATTTTTCTCTATAACAAAATTCTTTTATAAAATTGCTATAAAATGATTTATTAATACAGAAAGATGAAACCAAGAGAACAATCGTCTGCAGACAACTTCAGCATCTGCAAGATTTTGTTGCTCCGTTAAAATGAGGAAAAGTACAGGTAGTTCATTTACTGCCTACCTTGTTTAGCCAACTTTCACAGTTACAACAGAGATGACAAGGTAAGTTTAGGAGCAACTTTTGCATTAACAACACTGCAGGCCTTTAAAGCAAAGGAAACTGGAATAAGTTCATAAGTACAGTCAGTGTTTCCCTTTTGTTTAATGATTAAATTGCTGGTTCCACTATTTGTTGATAAATTAGGGCTATTTGTAGTATCATGCTGCAAGGTCCACCCCTTTTGCATAATTTTGTTGTGTCACAACATAGGTACAAAAAAGTTCAGGAATTGCTATTTGCTATTTGTGCGCTTTTTGTACCAAGCAGGGACAGCACTGAATTGAAATACATTTTTGGGTACAACTAAGAATTACTTTAAGGCACTTCCTCTCCACACACTAAAATAGAATGAGTTGTCAAATGAGTTTCAGTGATTTCCTTTTGCAGAGAGAGAGAGAGAGAGAGAGAGAGAGAGAGAGAGAGAGACAGAGACAGAGACAGAGACAGAGACAGAGACAGAGACAGAGAGACACAGAGAGAGGGCACACACCAATTTTATGCCCAGATGTTTCCTCTCTCCATGGTAGTTCACAGTAGAAGTTTGACTCTTACTTCTAAAAAGCAATACTTTTGCTCTCCTTCCCTTTCTTCAGCAATATTGTGTTTCTTCATGGCACATAGAGGAGGCACAGCCATCTCAATCTTTTCTGTTAAAATTTGTTAGCATTCAGCTGTGCCAGACTGCTAGCAGAATTATTTTCAGATCTTTGAGAAATCATATGGGAAACCTTCTCTGAGCAGAGCTCCAAACAGAGAAGGTGTCAAATTTGGAGAAATCTTTCCACGCTATAAGGACCTTCTGGGTAGCATTTTTAGAGCTGGGGAGAACATAATGGGAAGGGAAAGGTGCAGATGGATAAAACCTACTTTTTCTAGCACAGCTGCAGGCCCTTAAATCCATTCCAAGATTGCTAAGTTTTCAGACTGGAAGTTGTTTTTCCGCATCATCTCAAATTGCATGCGGCCTTTCATACTATGCACATTGCTACAAAGGACGGGGGGGAAATTACTACTTTTTTTGACTTGCCGATAAAACAGCAGTGAGCAGGGACATCCTGAGGAGATACGGAAAATGTCAAGAAGGTCACAACTGTGCAATCAAAACCCTGTTCCTTTTTTCTGCTGGTGACAGTTTTGGCATTGAGTTTATCACAAAAGATGTAAGGAAAGTTTTCCTTGATTTCTATAGTTCCAGTCAGCTCACCCAATTTTAGGAGCAAAAGTATCCTAAATTTGAAAGACACTAGGTTAGAGAAGACTTTTATGGATTACCGTACTGATGTCATAAACTTACTTTAGGAATCTTTGCAAATATCCCCACTCTAGTATCTCGAATGCTTGTAATATCCAAAAATTCCATTTCCTGCAAAATAATAAAAAGTGGCATGCACAATTTTAGCATCTGTGAAAAACAAAAATAAACCTCAGATCTAGATCATTTGCATAAACTAGCACATTACTTAGCAACCTAATCATATTTGGGTCATATTTGAGCTTCAGTGAACTTGAATTAGTATACAGTGCATTTTATCATTTTTTCTATAGATTTAAATCTAACAGATTCCACTAAAAGTAGATTCAAAGATGTTCTTTATCAGACAACTACAAAAGAGTGAATTGTAGCAACCATGCTAGAAAAAAAAAAGAAATTGCTGTTCAATGGGCTGCAGCATATAAAAGTCATTTTATGCAAAATGTATTTCTCAAAAAGATGTCTAGAAATACATTACTCCAGTGACACCTTTTTACATCATATTACTACGGAAATTATGATAGAGTGCATTGCTGGACCTATTGGTTAGAATAATAAAGATAGCCCTCGACTTACAACAGTTCATTTAGTGACTGTTCAAAGTTACAATGAAAAAAGTGACTTATGATCCATTGTCACACGACCATTGCAGTATACCCATGGTCAAATGATCAAAATTCCATCGCCTGTCAGCTGACTCGTATTGATGAAGTTGCAATGTCCCAGGTTTATGTGATCATTTAGAACTTAGAATAACAGAGTTGGAAGGTATCTTGGAGGTCATCTAGTCCAACCCCCTGCCCAGGCAAGAAAACCTAAACCTCTTTAGACAAATGGTTATCCAACATCTTCTTAAAAACTTCCAGTGTTGGAACATTCACAACTTCTGGAGGCAAGTTGTTCCACTGATTAATTGTTATAACTGTCAGGAAATTTCTCTTTAGTTCTAGGTTGCTTCTCTTCTTGATTAGTTTCCACCCATTGCTTCTTGTCCTGCCCTCAGATGCTTTGGAGAATAGCCTGACTCCCTCTTCTTTGGGGCAGCCCCTGAGATATTGGAGCACATGCAAAGTCAATTTGGAAGCTAGGTTCACTTAACAGCCATGTTACTAACATAACCATTGGAGTGATTTGCTTAACAACAGTGTCAAGGAAGGTCATATAAATCATTTATTTATTTTTTGCTTAGCAAGAGAAATGTTGGGCTCAGTTGTGGTTCATAAGTCAAGGACTACCTGTAGTACAATAATAAAATAAATCAAAATTGCAAAATAATTCAAAGTAAATCAACTGTAATTAATCAGTTCTGGTGGATTTCAAGCTGTACGCCAGCCTTTTTGTCAGGCTTTTTGAGGTACTGTTATTATAGCCTGCAATAGAGTTCCAGTGGTCCTTGCAGAGTCTCGTGGCTGGCCTGGCCTATCTCAAAAGACCGACTTTTGCAAAGGCTCTTGCTTGAGTACACTGCACAATTTGCACTTTCTGACTATTGAAATTTGGCTCATTCTTCCCCACCTTATCTCTGAAGTGAAGTAGCCCTCACCGCTCTGTGGTTCTTTCTGAGCATCAGCCAGGACAATGTCAGGTCTGATACCATCGCTGATCTTCCTTCATGCAGGTGTTTTAAAAACATACAAGTCTTTATTTTATTATTTTAGTTCTTGAAGTTTTGCAGAGCCAGAGGAAAGAAGTTTAAAAATCTGCCTCAGGATTTTTGTTCCAAGGTGTTTACATTATATACTGTATCTACAGTGTTATCACAATTCTTCAGCTTGCTGAGAAATAGCTATTTCAGGGGACAAATTACATATTATTTGCAAAGGAATATTAACACTTGTCAATATTAAAAACAAAGATTTTCTTTATCTGAGAGTAGATAAGCTGTTGACTATGCGTAATCTTCGTTTGAAGATGGTTTGTTTTGTGTATAAACAAGGATCTAGAAGCTAGTGAAATGTGGAAAATAAGGAAGGATTGGACAATTGTGGTTCTAATAGAAGAAAATTTCTGTAAAATTGTTGGTGCTCTCTAAGATTGGCCGGTTGCCTTTGGACATTTCATTACTAACTGGCTAGCACCAAAAGAGTACCAAGAACTCCACAAAGCAAAGAAAATGTGCTGTTTAAATTTGGAAAGAGACCATGACTGGGAGACAATGGGTTGTTACACCTCCTGACACTTCTCTACTGAAAAAATCATCTCCAAAAGCCTCACCCTGTCAAGAGCCTTGGAGTACTCATATCAAATGATCTAAGTGCCAAAGCCCACTGTAATAACATTGCCAAAAAAGCACTAGGGGTTGTAGACCTAATCTTGTGTAGCTTCTTCTCCGGTAATATTACACTACTAACCAGAGCATTCAAAACATTTGCTAGACCAATTCTTGAATACAGCTCATCTGTCTGGAACCCACACTGCATATCAGACATTAATACAATTGAGCATGTTCAGGAATATTTCACAAGAAGAGTCCTCCATTCCTCTGCTCACAACAAAATACCTTATGCCACCAGACTTGAAATTCTGGGCTTAGCAAATTTAAAACGACACCACCTTCGATATGACCTAAGCATAGCTCATAAAATCATCGGCTACAATGTACTATCTGTCAAGGACTACTTCAACTTCAACCACAACAATACACGAGCACACAATAGATACAAACTTAAAGTGAACAGCTCCAAACTCGATTGCAGAAAATATGACTTAAGCAACAGTGTGGTCAATGCCTGGAATGCACTACCTGACTCTGTGGTTTTATCCCAAAGCCCCCAAAAATTTAACCTAAGACTGGCTACTGTTGACTTCACCCTATTCCTAAGAGGTCTGTAAGGGGCATGCATAAGAACACCAACATACATACTGCCTTGTCCTAATGTTCCCTTTATTTGTATTCTTTTTATGTATTCAATTCATGCTTATACTTATATATATTATCTAATACGTACTCGACAAATACATATAAAAACTGTTCTGGGACATACTGTAGTGGGTTTTCACATAATCCATTTGAAAGAGATCGTGCAATACCTAGATGAATCTGTCAAAATAATAGATCATTCTGGCAAGAATTCTATGAAAAGAATAGAGCTAAGAAGACATTCAGTAGAAGAAACAACATAGGCAGCTATTAGTCTGCTGTAGCTTTTGTACTATATGGAATATATGTGGCAGGCATCAGTCTCCAAACACGCTCCATTAATGTCAGTTTTGCATTTTAATCTTTTGTTAACATTCTCAAAAGCACTTCAGCCATACAGGGTTGTGAGGATTCTGGAATACATAGCTAACCTTTAAAGGTGATTTAAATTCAAATTTTAAATTAAACATTGTGATTTGAAGGCAAACCTGATAATGGCCTGTCCTATATTTTCTTTGTTTAATTTTCTAATTTTAAAAAGCATTGTATTTCCAAGGCAAATGAAAGAGCTGATATTTTCATATTTGCTTCTCCCTTTATGTAATCCACTTGTACTTAATAGTTACCACTCAAAGGGAAACAACCTTGGCTTCCTGGAAAATCTACCCTTCTTTAACTCAAAAGGTCTATGATTCATGTCAGCTGCTGAAGGTAGCCTAGATAAAACCCCAAAATCATGCGTACTAAAACTACCTTTGTGTGAGGTTACAGTAACAGAATCTTTAATGCCCAAAAGCACTTCTCCCCTTCTTTGCCTTTACTTTCCAGAGAACTAGGAAGGGTCCTTTCTGAGATGCTTTCTCCACCCCCCGTGCCTTCTGTGGGCTGAGATGTCTTTTGTCTGAACATTGCTCTGTATGTGGTTCTTCCTTTCCTTCCTATCGTCTTCCAAGGATATTCTCACAGCCCATTAAAATTATCTAGCATGCAATAAAATCCTTTCCATGTAGAGCTGTTGGATTCATTCTTGAATTCATTATTTTGATGGATTCAGTTCAGTTAAGAATATTGTATGAAGTGTGAAATCTTCTGTCTTTGAAATTGCTACATAGATTGATCTTTAGCCATTGTGTAAGTGGTGAAATCTGAACTGGTTTACTACTGGTTTGTTGGCCACGCATGCACACTGAATGCGTGCTGCGCATGGATGCATAATGCATGCCAAAACATGAGCTGCATACGAACACGTGTAGTGCAATTCAAATAGAGATTTGGGAATGTAAGTAGAACAGCGTGGGGGATATTCAGCTGTGACACACGATCGTGGTAACCTTTTAAAAAAACTTTTTAAAAGCATTTTTTACTACCGGCTGAGGCGAATAGGTAGTAAAAAATGCTTAAAAAAAAAAAAAAAGAGGCACAGCACAGCTGTGATCATTGGAGGATTTTTTTTACCTTTTAAAAGCAATTTTTCACTGGAACAGCAATCACGTGGCACAGCTGTTCCCTTCATTCAGATAAGCTGTTGACTAATCTTCCTTTGCAGATGGTTTACTCTGCATATAAACAAGGATCTAGAACAGGGGTGTCAAACTCGATTTCATTGGGGGCCACATCAGGGTTGGGTTTGACCTGGGAGGGCTTGGGGGAGCGTGGGGGGGCACCTGTGGTAGCCAAGTGCTATGGCAAGACTTACTCCCTCATTCTCATTATAATCTCCTTCCTTCCTCCCTTTTCTTATTTTTCCTTCCCTCTTCATTCTCTTTTCTTCTTCCTTCCCTTCTTTCCTTCTTCTTCCTTCCTATCTTCCCTTCTTTTTCTTTGTCTTTCCTCTTACCCTTAATCTTGTCCTGTCCCTTCTTGCATACTCAAATGCAAAAGGGGAAACATTTCTCCTTTTGTTTTGTTTTTAGTTTGTTTTGAAAGCCCCTGCCAGCAAAAATACATGCCCCCCCCAGCTTCATTTTCACTAGTAGAGGCATCATGGGCCGGTCCTTTGCTGTTTCCAGGTTGGTCCCATGGGCCTTGTTTGGCTCCCCTGATTTAGAAGATAGTGAGATGGGGAAAACAAGAAAGCATTGGCCTCTTGTGGTTCCTGTTGTGTATTGGATTTAGTTACAAACCATTCAGTGGCGGGAAATTCCAGCCCGCCTTATGTATCAGAATTGTTGCAATCCACCTAAGGCGGGAAATTGACGCCCATCTATTGGGCGCTGCCTGAGACAGCTCAGCATATATAAACCGAGCTGTCAAAGCGGGCGCTATTCCAAGTTGGCAGTTGTCTGTTGTTAATAAAAGGTTGCATTGAATGGCCGTGTGTTGTTCTCCTTCGTCGATCTAACAGTTCCAGTAGAAGAGAGTTTTATTTCATTTCTAGAGTTGTAGTCGTGAGTTCAAAATGCAAAACTGCACCTCTTTGAATTATTTGTTTATTTTTAAAAAACCAGAACATGGCAAATATTTTTATACCTCTGAGGTTTGGAGAGGCAGCTGGACCTCTACATCATAGAGACAGCAGTAAAACAGGGACATGTTGCAAATAGCAGCAGAACAAACAAACAAACAAACAACAATGACAACAAGCTTCATGACCATCTAAAGAGACAAGATAATGTAACTATGACCAGGACCTAAAATTGTCCAGGTGTCCAGGGTCTGATCAACAAAATATTGAGATGAACGTTCAGTTGGATCTATTCCAGAATTTTATTTTGCTATTCTAAGATTTAACACTTTCCCATAGTGCATACATGTAGGCTAATTGTCAAGCATTAGTTACTGAAGAGAAGGAAGTCACTGCAAACCACAAGTCTCTGACTTTCTGCTAGCAAAATATTATGCAAACTTGACAGCTCTATTTTTGTGCAGTTTTTCTTTGAGCTGAGAAATAATTGAATCCCTTTCCCTTTGCATTATTACTGGTCCAGCACAGTATTATCTAATCACCACATCTCAAACACATATTTTTTTTGGTTTGGTTGTTATATCTTTGGATCTCTTTGCTTCACATCTTCAAACTATGTCTTCGTTTTGCTTACTTTTAAAAATATTTTTTTAAATATGGAATACAAACAAATGCAAGAAGAATGAAAGATACTGAGACTATAGTGCAAAAGGAAAATATATTACAGTAATGAAAATAAGCTGCGATTGTGGACTGCAGCCAAAATATTAAAAGATGCTTGCTCCTGGGGAGGAAAGCTATGTCAAGTCTAGACAGCATTCTAAAAAGCAAAAGTGCAGATAGTCAAGGCTATGGTTTTTCCAGTTGCAATATATGGCTGTGAAAGTTGGACAATAAGAAAGGCTGAGCACCAAAG
>JANHFP010000811.1:86877-97400 GCA_032468135.1 Calamaria suluensis | reverse complement strand
AATTCAATTTGTTCCACCCTCCCTAGAAAGGCTCTGGAGCCTGGGGAGAGTGAAAAACAGGCCTTCTCAACACCCCAAGACCCTCCAGAGGCTGGAAACAGCCTCTTTGCCAACTTCTGGTGGGCTCAGAAGGCCCGAAAATCAACTGGCAAGCGCCCACATGTGCATCAGATGTGCTGAACTATGCCAATGCTCGTGTGCCCATTGATATGGCTCCATGTGCCACCTGTGGCACCCGTGCCATAGGTTTGCCATCACTGGTGTAGGGACTATATTGCACTTTCAATCTCTCAATTTCATATAACCCTCAAAGCAAGACTACTACTTCTGTTACAGAATATACTGCATAATTATACCCAACTCAAAACTAGTCCATTATACAAGAAATACAAACATTATTTGCAATCAAATCAATAAAGGACTGCCTTCTTCTTGGACAAACTGAGTGGAGGCAGAAAGGAGATACTTAGGGATACTTAGTTATCTATCTAGTATTCAGAATAATACTATGGATGTCTACTATCTTGTCCTGAACATTTATGATAAGTATTTGTTAGCTAATATTGTTGAACAACAATTTGTTTATTTCATAGAAAGCATCAGTTGTGCTTGTACTTTGGATGAAACCCAGAAATCACTGATTCACATTCAGAAGGAACAGGAAGCATTACTTTATGAATGTCCTATCCTTTTGCATAATTCCTCTCATACCATGTTTAAATGTTGGGAAAAGAGTAGATATCAAGGGTTTATTATGTCTACAAATATATCACAGTCAGTGTAAAAACAATCCAAGTTACATGATTTGTTGTTACAACTGTTTTTTTAAAATAATATTTTAATAATATTTTGATTTTCCTTTATCTTGCTTGCAAATTTATCTCATTCTGTTAAAAAACCAAAGATGTTATGCCATTGGTGTAATATTATACCATTGTTATACCATTTGCCATGCTGTATGATAATAAATGAGGGACTTGATGGCTCAGCGGGAAGGACAGCTGAACTTGTCGATCAGAAGGCCAGCCGTACAGCAGTTCAAATCCCTAGTGCTGCATAATGGGTTGAGCTCCTGTTACTTGTCCCAGCTTCTGCCAACCTAGCAGTTTCAAAAGCACATAAAAATGCAAGTACAAAAAATAGGGACCCCCTTTGGTGAGAAGGTAACAGCATTGCATGTGCTTTTGGCGCCAAGTCAGGCAGGCCACATGACCATGGAGACGTCTTCGGACAGCGCTAGCTCTTCAGCTTTAAAACTTTAAAGAGATGAGCACTGCCACTTTAGAGTTGGAAATGATAATTGTCCTCTAC
Organism: Calamaria suluensis; assembly: GCA_032468135.1. Classification (NCBI taxonomy): domain Eukaryota; kingdom Metazoa; phylum Chordata; class Lepidosauria; order Squamata; family Calamariidae; genus Calamaria; species Calamaria suluensis. The sequence continues at coordinate 96,089 of JANHFP010000811.1, read as the reverse complement.
CTTGTCCTGAATTTCTATTGTTGTTGTTGTCATGATTTCCCAGGCTAGCCAGCAGTCCCATTTCCCAATGATGTCACATCAAAACCATGACCTGATATAACCCAGTTTAGGTTCTGAGGATAGGCAGGTGCTGCTACCTGCTGAGATTAGGTATAATAAGCCTTAGAAAATTGAATAAAACCTGCTGATTGCCTCCTTTTGGGATAATTATTGCATTTTCTAGCTCTTAAGTTTTCAAGCTCTTACAAACTTGAGGGTGGAGGTAGTGAAAAACATCAAATCTGGCTGTTCCAGATTATTTTCTCTTATCACAAGTGCTCAGAAGCATTTCTATATAGATGCACAAGCTACATATGTATAAAGAAAACTCATTCTGTCTACTTGCTCACAATCCAGAAGTGATATGCCTTTTAAGTATGACAACATATACATCTTCTCATACAAGTAATTGCAAAAACAACAGCTCTGTGTCAGATCCTCCCACGTGTAGGATAACATGTTCTCAACTTATTGTAGGCACTTGCAGCCAATGACAAATAAGATCACACTTGGAATATTGCGTCCAGTTTGCTCGCCACAATATAAAAAAAGATTTTCATTTTTTCCTTAGGGGCTTTATCCTTTGTATTTTTGCTGAAAACCAGCACCAAATTTGATATCTTCCATCCTCAAACTCAGTAACAGCTTGACATTTTGGAGCTTAAAAATCATGCAATTATTATTTCAAGAGAATACAATCAGTAGACTTGATTGGTTCCATATATTAAGTCATGGTCTGTCTTAGCTGTGATTTATTGAACAACCCACAGTCAGTTGAGTTTATATAATACAGTATGCCAAGCTATAAAAACAATTAAAATGTTTCAATTCACATAAAATTGAAAAATTAAAATTATATAAAGCACAATTACTGCATCCATAAGTTTGGCTTATAAATATTGAATGTCATATTTTTTTTTGCCATTTCTATACTGGAGATTTTAATCCTATCATTCTGTTTTGAGGGGTAAAGCAGGAATCTAGTAGCACTCTTTCCACCTGAAATATTTTATTCAAAGTTGAAATTAAAACTGACTTTATCTAATGCAACTCATGAAAGTGTATGACTTTTATTACAATTTGTTAGTCATAAAAGATGCTACCAAACTCCCAGTTTTCTGCCACTGTAAATTTTAATGAATCTCTTTCTAGACCCATGATGGCGAACCTATGGCACAGGTGCCACAGGTGGCACGTGGAGCCATATTGGTGGGCATGCAAGCATTGCCCTAGTTCAGCTCTGATGTGCTTGTAGGCACTGGCCAGCTGATTTTTGGGCCTTCCGGGCACACCAGAAGTCAGGAAAGAGGTTGCTTCCAGCCTCTGGAGGGCCTGGGTGTGTGGGGAAGGTCCATTTTTCACTCTCCCCAGACTCCAGAGTCTTTCTAAGGAGGGAGGGGCAAATTGAATTATGGGTGTGGGCACACTGATGTGCAACCTCCATGGGCACCCCCTACTTTTGGCATGTGATGGCAAAAAGGTTAGCCATCACTGTTCTAGACTTTCATTGGGAAGGACCAGTTCCTCAAAGAGCTGAGCCCTCATCATCTTGCCCATTTCCCATCCCAGGAAAACTGGATGTGGAAAAGAACTGGAGTGGCCAGGAACAGCCTCAAAGCTTCATCTGACATGACTTGAGAGATGAAGGCTGACTGATGTATTAATTGTCCTTTTTTTTAATCCTGTGATCTTTTTAGGCTAAGTAGCATGAGCCATTGCAACCAATGAGGGACAACATTGTGCAGCACAGCAACAAGAGGAATAAAGTTTGTTGTTGTTGTTGTTGTTGTTGTTTTTAGGTGCAAAGTTGTGTCCAGCCCATTGTGACCCCATGGACAACATTGCTCCAGGCCTTCCTGTCCTCTACCATCCTCTGGAGTCCCCCTAAACTCACACCTATTGCTTCAGTGACTCCATCCAACCATCTCGTTCTCTGTCGTCCCCTTCTTCTTTAGCCCTCAATCTTTCCCAGCATCAGGCTCTTCTCCAGTGAGTCCTTCCTTCTCAGGAATAAAGTTAGGTCTGCTAAAATGTCCCAGCAAGAAAAAAAAGCAAGGAGTCTATATGGTCTGGTGCTTTTTAGTAGCTCCCTTGTTTTTCTCCAAAAATGGAGCGAAATGAAATTTTATTTTTTGTGTTTGTTTCTGTTTTTGTCTTTAGAGAAAAAAATTATTATTATTATTATTATTTAAAAAAAATGATCACCAAGTATCCTGGGCAGCAAAACATTTCCTCCCCTTTCTCCCTGTACAGCTGCTCTAAAGCTGGACATCAATTTTGTCCTACCGCACAGAGGAGAAGCGACGGGCTAAGCAGACGGTTGCAGTTTAGATGCAGAATCTGTTCCAAATGTTTCCCTTCCCAGAAGCTGTTACGAGAACAGCCACTGTCTCTGCATCAGAAACGGGCACCCCTGTCAGCCTACATTAAAATGAGCACAAAAATTCTAGACAAGAACCAGAACTCTTAGGAGGCATTTGGAAAGTGCTCACCCTGCCTTTGTTTTCCATGGAAATAGCAATTTGCATTCTTCCTCTGCAGACAGCAAGCCGCTCATCCCTCTCTTCTTCGCTGATATCTGGGGCCTCTGCTGTGTTCCCAGGATCCTCAGATCCCCATTTTTCTCGGACAACCCGCTTTCCCTGCAAAGGGACGAATGAGAATTATGTATTCTTTTTCTTTTTTAGTCTAAATTAAGATTTATGAAAGTAAATAAATTAAAGAGAAAAGGACTGAAGGCGAAAGTAAATAAAAAGGAGGAGGTAATACTGTTGTGTAGTTGTGAATAAATAAAGACTGATTAATGTTTAAGATAGAATTTTTTAGATATACATATAGAAAATACATGTTTTGTGTTTTCTGATGTGTATAGCTATATTAACTTCTTTTATGTTTTTGTATATGTTTGATGCTCTATATTGTCTTTTCTTTTTTGCTGTTCTGTATGTTTCTTTTAAAATTTTAAATTTAATAAAGACTATTTTTTTTAAAAAAGAGAATTATGTATTCTTCCCAACAGAGAAATCCACACTCCCTTTCGCATCCATTGTAATCCATGTAAAGTGTGGTGGCTTAGAAAATGAGCTTGAGTTTGGTGCAAAGCATTAAGTAGAAATGTCACACTTCCTTTCCGCTTGGAGAGGTTCTGATCGAAAGCTCAGTCACAATAAATGAGGAGAATAAAAATCCCTGATACAACTCAATAAATGTTTTATCTATCATCTATAACAAACACTTGGTGGTGTTAGGAAACTGTCATTTTGGGGGTCCACCTTTCATTAAGGGCACTGTGTTTTGGGCAGCTGCCTATCGACAATACATTGAGCAACGTGAATTTAATATTTGTTACAATATTCTCTAATAGACTAAAGTTATATATTGCATAGGTGGAAAGGCAAATTTGGGACTTTGTCATCTACTTTGTTTTACTGAAATTCTGAGGTTTATGAACTTCTGCTGGGTGCCAAAGAAGAACAGGAAAATGGATATGAGGCCATGGAATAAAATAGAATGCTAAAGCCAGGAAATTGATTCCAGTATCACAGTTTGCCACAACTAATTCTCCACAGAAATCTATTCTCTCTAATCAGCCTGATATACATGCAGATATACATGTCCCAGGATAATGGGGTTGGGGAGGATGAACATTTATAGGTATGGGTTTATATGAAATGATATTACAACAGGGTTGAAGAAAGTATAAATATTTGATTGCTATAAGGGGTAGAGGGAGGGGGGAGGGGGGAGAAAATTAAAATTATTATAATCATTTATATGATGAATGAAATATTACTTTGTAAGATGTGTTATACAATAAAACTTTGGGGGGAAAAAGCATATTTTGAAATGTATAAAAATCCTGCAGTAAATCTGATAAAAGGTTCTCTTCTAGAGGAGGAGAAACCATTTGCAAGTGATCTGTTATTAAAATCCTTGCTGTACCTTGTATCTGTGTCTGACATCTTTTTTCCTTAAGTTCTTAAGGTTATCGTTGGGAGATTTCCCACACCCAGTGCAACACAAGACAGACTAACTTAATCTTCTAAGGCTTAAAAAGTACTTTTAATAGCAGGCAATTTTTATTAGTATCAATTTGTCTTTGTGTTACAATCAAGGCCTACATAGCAACTTAAGTTCTCTCAAAAACTTCTAGAAGACAACATTTCTCTGACCTAAACTTTAACATGGCTCACTCTTAATTATTATATACACTTTGCCACGGTTTGCCTTTTCCTAAATTAAGCAACCGGTTGAAAATACAGGTGAAGCCTTTAGAACAATGTAAGGCTTGAACAGAAAGGCAGTATCTTACACATTTCAGAAATAGGCTTAGTAAGAGAGATTCCATAAATCAGTATTACTAAATGACAAACTGGGCCAGACAGCAGATTAATGTTTTTGCAGCCATGGCGAACCACAATATACCAAAGCGAAGCAATTTAACCAAAGTTACCTTCCAGGAAAAGCTTACTAAACTTCATGATGTGTTTTCTTTCTCCTGCACGTCATTCACAAACTACTTCAATTTCCGATAACAACTTCCTATAAGTGTCCCCTCATGCGCTAGCATACTCCAGGAGCAAAAGGAAAAGTTTAGAAATCTGTACCTGGGGTAGCTCTGTAGCCTGGCAGTCTGAATCTGTGCTCCGATAGGCTCTTCGGAGCACAGGCAGTCCTGGAGGGACTGCTTGCCTAAGAGCTGTCCTGCCAGGACCCCCAGACTGACGGTGGTTGGCTTTGGGGGTCGCTGGTGCAGCCCTAGGAACCAGAGCTGCAGAGGCAGCGACAGCTGTCAGCTGTCAGCCGCCATTCCCAGCCGAGTGCTCAGCGGAAGAAACTTTAAAATGAAAGATGCAGCCAGAGATCTGAGGTGAGAACAGTTCAGGTCAGAGTGATGCCGGCTGAAGCCTCTTTACCCAAGAGGCTTCAGCTTTTAAAGTGGACTCTGTTTGAAGAAAAAACATTGGGAGGGCTTTCTTTTCCCTCTGAACCTGGCGACGGTATCAGCCTTCCCTCTCTGTCTTGGAAGTTGTTAGAGAGAGGGAAATAATCAATTCATGGAATGCTTTCCCCTGGATCAGGCAAGCTAACTGTCAAGGTTCCAAGAGAAGCCCTAATAAATCCATTCATCTCGAGCCAAGTTTCAAAATATATATTCAATTTTATTAAGAGCATCTTGGCACATACTAAAATGCAGTCAGCTCTGAGTCTCATGTGATTTACAATGCCCTATACCCCTGCTTCTCTACTCCCGCCTGGGACCATCATAAATCACATTCTCCAATAATGTCTTCTTCTGGAGACAGCTTATCTGTAATAAGGTATGCGTGGAATCCATGAGTCGTTGAAACTGCCAGACTCACTCATTAAGGAAAGAAGGAAAGAGAAAGAAAAAGAAAAGAAAAAAGAAAAAAGGTTCCTCCATTTCCAATGACAACCTGAATCTGTTCTGGAAACTTTTCAAGTTGACATTCGGCTCCCCTAACATTCCAAAAGTGACCTGTGTAAACCAAAAAGAGTTTGAATATAGCTGTAAGGTGTCCAGCTTAAGGGTGTGATCCCCCCCGGCTTGGTTAGATTTTCTACATTAAATTGGGCTATAAGATGATCAGCTTGGATGTTTTGACTCTTTACCCAAGAGGCTTCTGATAAGGGGTAACCCTTCCATTTGATTAAGTATTGGAGTTGTCTCCTGTGCCACCTTGAATCGAGAATTTGCTGCACTTCATAATGTGTTTGACCTCCTATGACCATGGGGTCTGAGGGCTGACGTGGTAATGGCCTCAAGGTTGATCCTACTACAGGTTTCAAGAGGCTGCTATGGAAGACTGGGTGTATCTTCCCTAAAAGTCGGGGTAACTGCAATTGCACTATGACTGGGTTGATTATTTTTACTATAGGGAATGGTCCCACAAACTTTGGCCCTAGTTTCTAACTGGGGAGTTTCAACCTCAAGTATTTTGTGGACAGGTAAACCTTCTCCCCCAATTGGAAAGGCAGTTGGGGAGCTTGGGGTTTATTTGCCTGTTTCTTACTAGGTTTCTGCTGCTTTAGCTAACTAAAACTGACTGAAGAAGGGGGATCCCTTGGGTATTCAGGCATTGGGAGAAGTCCATGCCACTCACTATCTTGAATGGGGTTAGTCCTATGCTACTGTGAACAGTGTTATTGTATGCAACTTTGGCAAAAGAAAGGAGTTCTGCCCAATTAGACTGTTGATAGTTCACGTAGCACCTCAGATACTGCTCCACCATGGCATTTAATCTCTCTGCTCTGCCCCCATTAGTACTTGGATGAAAAGCTGAGCTAAGGCCCTGGGATGATCCAATGGACCTCAGGAACTCCCTCCAGAACTTAGCGGTGAATTGGACCCCTCTGTCTGAGATGATTTTTCGTGGTACTCCATGCAGGCGGTAAATGTGCTTCAGGAATAGTTTAGCCAACCAGTGTGCTGAGGGTAGACCACTGCAGGGTATGAAGTGTGACTGTTTGGAAAATAGGTCTATTACAGTCCAGATCACCGTATTTCCCCCACTTTTTGGCAGCACTACTATAAAATCCATTGCGATTTCCTCCCATGGTCTGGTTGGTTCTGCTACTGGTTGTAATAACCAGGGGACCTGATCATTTCTTCATTGTGGCACAGATGGTGCAACTCTTTACCTAACTGTCCACATCTTTCTTTAAGTCGGGCCACCAGAACTGCCTCCGTGGTAGATGTAAAGTCTTTAAGAACCCAAAGTGGCCTGCCGATTTAGAATCATGGCTCCTCTGGAGGATTAGGGTCAGCAAAGATTCTGGGACATATCCCCTTCCATGCAAGGTCATCCCTCTTAGTTAGGATGTGTTGATTGTTTTGGAACCAGGGGTCTGTCCGCAGTTCATTTTTAAGTTTTTCTGTCAGACCGGTAGATGATCGGTGTTGTTGCCTGGTGGTCACTTGGGCAGCTACTTGAGTGGAGGGGATGATGGTGTTGACTACCTGCTCCTGCTCACACTTATACTGGGGCATTTGGGAGTGGGTGTCCACCAAGACGTTCTTTCCTCCTGGAATGTGCTTTAGCTCGAAGTTGAAACAGTTGAAATATTGGGTCCAACAGACTTGTTTGGTGATAGTTTCCATGGGGTTTTGAGGGCCTCCAGGTTTTTGTAATCAGTTCATACTTTGAACGGTTTCTGCCCCCCTTCTAGCAGGTGTCGCCAGGTTAACAGTGCCCATCTTATTGCAAATGCCTCTTTTTCCCATGTTGCCCATTGCCTCTCTGTGTCTGTGAGCTTGCAGAAGGTGTAGGCACAGGGTTGTAGATTTCCTTGGTTATTTCTAAGGAGTAGCACTGCTCCAATTGTCATATCACTGGTGTCCGCTTGGATAACAAAAGGTAGTTCGGGGTCAGGGTGTCTCAACACTGGCTCCTTGGCAAACAGTAGTTTTAGTGTTTCAAATGCCTCTTGGCAAGTTAAGTCCCACTGTAGAGACTGTACTGGGTGGGGTTTTGTTCCTGGGCTCCCTGTCTTTAAGAGATCAGTCATCGGTTTGGCAATTCTTGCAAAGGAGGGGATAAATTGCCTGCAGAAGTTTGCAAATCCTAGGAAACTTTGTAGCAAAGTTGCAAGGAGGTTTCCCTTGCAAGGGGGAAGGGATGCAAGGGGTTTCCAGTCTAGGACTGTCTGCTCTTTGGCTGGATCCATCTCTATCCCCTCATTTAATACTTGATAGCCCAGGTAGTCTAACCGTGTACAGTGGAATTCACATTTGGATAATTTAACGTACAGGTTGGCCACCAAAAGTTTTTCTAGTACTGTGTGGACCAGGGGTATGTAGTCATCCATGGTTTCATTGAATATAAGGATATCATCTAGGTAGACCACACCCCCTTGTAGAGGTGCTCATGCAGCACCTCGTTTATTAATTGCATGAACACTGGGGGCCCCTGCAGTCCAAAAGGCATCACTTTGAGTTGTAAACTTCCTAGGGGGCAGTTAAATGCTGTTTTCCACTCATCTCCCTCCTTGTTGCGTACTCAGTAGTATGCAGCTCTGAGGTCTAATTTGGTGAAGAATTTTCCCTTGGCCAGGTGAGACAGCATGTCCTTCAATAGTTGGAGGGGGTACAGGTTTTGTATGCACACAGCGTTTATTCCTCTGAAATCAACACACAATCTCATAGATCCGTCTTTCGTCTCTTTGAAGAGGACTGGTGCTGCAACCCTTGGTTTGACTGGCTCGATAAATCCTCTAGGTAGATTTTTGTCTATGTAGTTCTGCATTTCTTGCATTTCCTGTGGCATCATGGCATATAATTTAGGCTTGGGTAGTTTTGCCCCAGGAATGATTTCAATGGCACAATCTGCCTTACGGGGCAGGACTCAGTCTCACTGAATACTTCAGCAAGGTCCTGATACTCCCTTGGGATCTGTTCTGATTCTGGGTTATTGTCAGAAACAGCTGCTCTGGTGGGCTGTATTGGAGTGTACCCTGTGTGGGCGGTGTCTCTGGTTGATGATGCGGGAGGGGTTGGGGGCTGCTCGCTATCCTCAATCTGTGGGTACCCTCTTGCCACCAGATAGTAGGTTGCCACTTGTCTAGCTAGGAGAGGCCCAGTATAACTGCATCAGACATTTTAGGTGCTATTATGAATCAGATCATTTCCCAGTTATCCACTAGCTCTAGCCGCACTGGTTTGGTTAGGTGGGTTGCATAGACTACCCCCACTAGAGACTCATCTACTTGGTCAAATCGGATGGGGTGGGTCAGTCTTCTTGCTCTGATCCCAAGTTTCAGGACTGTGGTAAGGTTTATCAGACATCTAGTACAGCCTGAGTCTATTAGGGCTTGAAAAGCACCCTGGGTCCCTGTTTTTGGGGCTATGAGGTGTATCAGGAAAACAAAGGGGTGAATTGGTCCACTCACCATTGGGTCATTTTCTCCATCATCCTCACTGTCGTAGGGTTCTGGTGACTGGTTGTCAGGTGGGTCGGGCGGCACCTCTGCAACCTGGAAAGTTTTCCGGGACATGTTGGAGGCACACTTGGGACCTCTGTCTGGTCATGCCCTGGGTGGTGGCTCTGGCATTGGTTTTGGAGCTGGGGTTCCACATGCCAAATACCTCCTCACGACCGGTCCGTACCCACAGGGAGGGCTTGATTAGGGTCCTGTCGACCGCAATGTGTCGA
>JANHFP010000811.1:17219-32493 GCA_032468135.1 Calamaria suluensis | reverse complement strand
TTATTATTATTATTATTATTATTATTATTATTATTATTATTATTATTATTATTATTATTATTATTATTATTACGAGATGGACCAAGTAGAGTATGGGTGGTTCTTATAATTTTTCTAATTCTAATGATTAACTTTTTTAATGCGTAAGCCCAGTCTTTTCTCTCCTTTGCTATTTTCATCTTCAGAGTAATGAAGGCTGTGCTAGTTGTACAAGAATGACAGGCTGGAACTACTTTAAAGGTTTTATATCCTCTCTCAATATATCATTTTATAAGAGGATTAAAGTCCTTTTCTTCTGTTTGTTGTGGAAAATATTTGTGGATTAATGTCTTCTTCTTAGAAGAAAAAAAGCTATGTAAGTGTATTGTTGGAATCAGGTTATTGCCGTTATTGCAGTGTGGCAAAAATGTTCTAACTGCTAAGCAGTGTTTATTGTCAGCAATCCAGCAATTCCTTTCCTTCTAATTAATGAACATGAGTCAGACATTACTCAAAGATTCATCTTTATTAGAAATTATGCAACTGGTATCACTAGTTCCATGGCGGAACTAAATTTTCCCGCTTTGTCACCACGTATTCAAGTCCCTTCAATTGCAGACTCCACCCTCTGATCACACCTACAACTCCTCCTCTCAGATGACCAGTGCAATTCCTTTTGGTGTTATTATGTCTACCCCTTATCTGTCAATCTCCCTCCTTCTCCATCTTCCCACAGCTAGAATTGGCAGCTTGAAACTTCAGAAAATGGCCCAAAAAATGCCCTGTATTTTGGCCATTTTTAGGCTGTTTTCTGGTACTCTAGCACCCATGAAAATGAGCTGAAACCAGAAGAGCGGCTGGCAATGGTGTACATGCCCACAGAGAGGGTTCTGTGTGCCACCTGTGGCACATGTACCATAGATTCACCATCATGGGTCTATGGGCTGTTTTTCTTTTTTTTAGCTTATATTTTTTTTAAAAATGTTTCTCACAGTTTCACAAAATGTAGCATTCTAATCTACAGATATGGATAAATTCCATGATTTTCCAAAGCCCACATATTTGAAGGGCATCAAATTTGGGGAAAGCTGCAATCTTCTTTCCTCAGATCTCTTGATAGCTTCCACTGCCAGACATGACCAAGGACAAAGTGAGGAAGCATGATAAAATAGTTTGCCTCCATACATCTGGCTCTTGAAGGAAGTCATTTGCTTTCTAAGTGCAGTGCCCTAACCTTCCTGGGATACTATTCAATTTTTGCATGGTGTCCATTTGGATATCTCCCATAGCAGAAGAGAAGAGAATTTGGTACTTGCCATTAAGAATGCATTTCATAACCTGGATCTACCTTCAATGCTTAATTACTCCACCATGGGGAATAGCCATTTCTCGCACTTGAAATGTCTCTGCCTTCATATTCCAATATTGTTATGTTCATGGTAATATGTTTCCTAGCACTTCAGACTAGTTCATGAAGTAAGGGAGGAGAGGCTTCCAGATAGGAGAGGAGAAACAGATCAACCTTCCCTTTTCCAGGCTGTAAAACCGATTCCTTAAGTTTGCTATCCTACCATACCTAAATAAGAATTGGCTCAAGGTACAACAAAGTTCCATTCTCCCCCATACATTTTTGAAATGATGGAACTCCGTTATAATCCTAGGAATCTGTTTTAATACTGCAATATCCTTTCCCTTGTATCTCAAAGAGCTCCCCCCACCCTCATCGCCCTCAGTACCTCATCCCTTGCAGCTCGTTTCAGAAATTTTATATGTATTTCTCTAGGGACATCATTTATACTTGCATAATTTTAATTCACTCTGTATATCAAATCAGTGTCCCCCAAATTAATTATTTATTCACCCCAATTAAATCTGCTAAAAGTTGACTCATGTCCTTTAGCTCTTCCCCTTCCTCTCCAACTACATTTTGAAATCTCAGAAAGCAAGACAGCCTCTCTAACTCCATTGCTGCCATTGCATTCTTAAGCCTGATTTTTTTTTTGGTAATATTTCAGTTTTTTATCTACTTTCTCTGTTCTATCCTCCATCTTTTCTATTTTCTGTTTATTTTCCATAGTGGTTTGTTGCAAGTTTTTCAAATCCTGTCTAAATTCTGTTGACTCTTTTTTTACCTGGTCACTCAACCCATTTATGTCATTTCTCATAACCTCAATGGCTTGTAAAATGTCTAAGCGATGGTTCAGTCTTCTCCTGTTGTAGTAATGAAGCAACCATGCATTGAGCTGGATTGGCCACAGTGGAAGATGGGGCCGAGGCCGGTTTCCTTGAACCTTTTTAAGGCATTGTTCCAGTCTCAGAGTCAATCAGTTAATCAATTAGTACAACAATCCAGTGATTTATAACCCAATTGTCCAATTATCCAAAATAATCAAATGAGGGCAGAACTAAGAAAAAGTAGCTTTTAAAGATGTGTAGTTTCAACAGAAAGGGGAGACTCCAAAGGTCCAAATAGTCTCTTATTTTTCTCTGAGTTCCTGCTTGCTTGAGATACAGGCAGTGATGGCTAGATGGGGGATACCTCCCAGACCGAGGAATGTGGATATCACAGCTGTGTGGCTTTGAAGCCAAGAGTTCAGCCAGTGTTATCTCGTTTGACAGATAAGCTCAAGGTTGCCAGAGTTGTTTCGCTTCTCTCTGCTGAGGCTGTTTGAAGCACAGGGGGAGTTGAGGACAAGGCAAGCAGAAAAAAAAAGTAAACAACAGCCAAACATCTTTTAAATTGTAATCCTCTGTGCCTTTAATGAGCATAAAAATAGCTAGGAAACTTATTTCAAACTTCCACCTATACTGCCGCTTCTATCGAGGGGAGCAAAACCTCACTCTCCTCTCTTGCTGTCTGCCAAAGCAGTCATCCAAGCTGGCAGTTTCATCGAAACATTGTAGCACCTCAATCCACAAGTGTTAATTACAAAGCAGATCTCCTCTCTGTGCTTGGTGGAAATGGCGGATGGAACAGCCACCTCCCCATCCACGGCTCCAAGGGTTTGCCTGGGCGATTCAGGGGGATAGCCATCTCCCCTATCGTCCCATGTGCGCGCACCTTAGGTCGGTCACCCCTGCGAGGCAACCTTCGGCTCCGAAGAGCCCACCAATGGGGAGGAATCCGGATGTCCAGGACAAAACACAATCTTTTCTCATGTCCTTATTCTTAAAGACCTAAGAAAAATTGGTGCTTTTCTTAATCTGCCTTTTGGTTTGGTTTTTGCAGAAGGATATGACAGATACGAAGAACCTGTGTGATAGTCTTGAAAAAGAAAACGAGAAGCTGAAAAAATTTCAGGAAAACTGCCTCTTGATATTAGAAGCCAGGAATTGGGACCCAGGTAAAGAATTTAATACTCTAGTCTAGTTGCAAGCAAGACAATAATATACAATATTGTTTCTGTCACTATCTTTCCTCCAGCAGTAGGCTAAAACTCCTATAATGGTAGGGCCCTCTTCATGTAATTAGGAATGCCTAGACTAGTGTTTCCCAAAAGGTGATCCATGAGCCATTGGTGCCAGATAGTCTGGTGAAGTTTGTCACTATAGCCTGTGAAGTTTGTCACTATAGAAACTTCACCAGGTAGTCTGGTGAAATTTGTTACTATAGACTACATCCACTTCTAAACTGTCAGTCATCTGAGGTATCTTGAACATTCTCAACCAGCAAATTGATGCTAAAAGTAGCCATTGCTATATAGTTCTTTATATGTAAAACAATTCAAATGCTTAATAAAGTTTTAATATAGATTTTTAATATTTTAAAAATGCTTTAAAAATGGAGAGGATGGGAAATCATAGAAATGCAGCTGTAATTATATGCTGAAAACATCCATCTTCTTAGAGATTCAAACATAGGGAGGAAATTTAATTATTTTTCAGACTGTAAGACGCACCTGATTATAAGATGAACCTAAATTTAGAAGAGGAAATCAACCCAAAAAGGTTTTTGGCCTTTGCGGGTGCCGTTTCTGGGCTTTTTCCAGGCTTTTTCCAGCCCATTTATGAGGCTTTTTGGGGCCGGTTTTCAAGGCTTTTTTCCAGGCTGTTTTTCCCAAAATAAATTGGCCAAAAAGGCCTCGAAAATGGGCTTAAAAAGCCCCGAGAACAGGCCTAAGGAAGGCCACAAAAATGGCGGGTGGGTGGGGATTCGGCAATATTCTGTCTACAAGAGACTGGGAGAAAAACCTTTCCCATTTTTGCTGCCCAACTGAAGGTTTGATGGTTGAATGCTTTTTTCACTCAGATCATATGTTCTGCCTCTGAAATATGATCCTTTTGTATGAAATTATTCAGATTCATGTGATACTATTCAGAAACAGATGTTTGGGAATTTCTTATCAAAAGAGACACCAGAATTACTCCAATGTTGCTTGCCTTTTATGCTTCCAGTTGAGTGAGAAGAAATACAGCCTTATATATTTGAAATACAATAAAATATTTGAAAATCAGTTACAGGTGAACAAATTTTGGAGGAGGAAGAAACGAAGAAGAAGATGCAAACCGAGATAACGGTAAAAATGTGGTTCTTTTACTATTCCCAAGGAGAAATATAATCTAATCTGAGGCAGTTTTAAGATTTGGTTACTAACCTAGTAGTTCCAAAGCTTACAAATGCCAGCCATATGACCACAGAAGCAGCTTTGGACAATGCTGAATCTTAACTTCTACACTGGTAACTGGTTAGTCTTACCAATTGTTTCTGAGGGTGGTAGCCTAGTTGAGGGAGTGCAGAGTTAAGGCTGTGTGATATAAAGTTGTAGAATGCCTTTCTGAGTGTGTCCCTTTCAGGTTTTTATTTCTGAGGTAGCTTCTCTATTCTATGGCTAGTTGCTGAATTTAGTTTATGACCCTAGTCAAGGGTATAAAAAATAAAATAAAATATAAACATTTCACATTAATTATGAATTAGAAGTTATAAAACTGCTATGTCTAATGTCTTTGCCTTTCAGGTTTTATCAGACAAACTTAATGCTGATCTTGAATTGTTCATCCAAATGGCTAAAGAGGAAAAAGAAAATATTCAGGTAAAACTAGGATGGATTTTCCTCTTCGCCCCTTCAGATATATGTATATTACTACCATATAACATTAAAAACATTTAATATTTTAATGCTTTTATTCTAACCTTATTCTAACAACTTCTGTATATAGGAAAAAAACCTCAGAATTTTCTTTTAACTATTATTTGTAGTTACTATTTATTTGTATGTATGTATCAATTTCAAAAGACACTCACTGTGTTTTGTCCAAGCAATCTCTGACAGATGTTTTGCACCTAACTGACACGTGTAAGAAGGGAGAAACCTGTTCTGTTGAAACTAAGAACAAAAGAAAAGCCTACAGGTTGAAACTAAAGTAGAGTCACATTGAATCCTGTACTAGATAGTAGCAGCTGTTATGCAATAAAAGAGTGTGGCACATCCATTTTCTTTGTTGGAAAATTTGAAAGGAGGTGGATGACACCTTGGGAGTTATGATCAGTGGATTTGTACACAAAGTAAGGAGTAACTAAATGACATAAAAGTCAGCTCCAGCTTCCAGATTTAGTTTCCTATACAGGTAATCCTCTACTTGCAATCATTCATTTAGCAATTCTTCATAGTTACAGCAGCACTGAAAAAAACTGATTTACAACCAGTCTTTGCACTTATAACCATTGGAACATCCCCACAACCATGTGATCAAAATTTGAGCAATTGGCTACTGACAAGTATTTACAATGGTTGCAGCATACTGGGGTCACATGATCTAGATTCTCACAATCTAGAGGAAGCCGGATTTGCCTTAACTGTGTCATTATCTTAATATAAGATTATTCACTTAACAACTGTAGCAAAAAGGTCATAAAATAGCACATAATTCATTTAATAATTCCCTTGCTTAACAAAATTTCTGGTCTCAACTGTAATCATAAATTGAGTACTACCTATATATCAATTTTCATAACCGTAGAATTTATTAAATGCAGTTGCAATAAAGTAGACATTGCCACTTAACCACTTTTTTCTTTACAGAATGCTCAGACCAGATGGAAGCAGATAGAGGAGGAGCGGACCCATTTCTTAGAGGATCAAGAGTCTTTCCATAGAGAAATGGAAGAGCTATTATCTGTCTTAAACCAGGAAGTTGACTTCTTAAACTCATCACAGACTTAGGTTGAGATTTATTAAGTTTACCCTGGATCGTCTTAGGCAGGTTGTTGCATTTTAATTTCCTTCTTAATCTTATTTTTGCTCTGTAGAAGCTTTCTAGTCAGCTTTGGTAGACAACAATACCTCAGCATATTTTAGAAACATGTAAGATTTTTGAAGACATGGACTTTCAATTCAGTTTCAGTTTCTGTTTCTGAAAGAAGTATTTTATTAAACTGCATTAGATTTTATTACTGTACCTGGAAGCCCCCATGATTGTTGCTATCTTCTATAATCATCATCACATCCTCTGTTAAGCACTTTGGCTAAAAGCGTACTCCACAGTTCTCTGTCCACAGCTAGTCTCCACATCCTTCCATTTAAGATTGATTTTTTTCTGATCTTCCTAAAATATTTAGCACCAGGTTTTCTTTGGCTTTCCTTATTTTTTCTGACCACCTGGTGGTATCCAATTGATTGCAGACTTTGCTGGATGTTGCTCACTCATGCAGAGCCCATGTCTAGTAAAGCCCATTCTTCATTTTGACACTACCTCAGAGTCTTCAGGAGTTACTTATTTGTTGAAGTTCCTCATCTGTGACATGGTTCCAACATGAGATATACAAATAATCCTTCTGAGGCAATGATGTTGGTCTTATTAATAATTCTTGTAGATTTCCAGGTCTGATTGGCATAGATGGCACTCAGCATGGCATTCAGTCTGATGTTGGTTGCTGTGTTTACGGTAGATGTGGTTAATTTGTTGGGAGAGGACAGTTGCTTTGCCTATTCGGCGTTTCACATATGCTTCAGTTCCCTTCAGATCGGTATCCGTATCACCAAGATAGTTGAATTGTTCCACAAATTTTAAGGCCCATCCTAATGTTATTGGGGGGTGTGTGTTATATTGAACATTGCCAACTTGCTTGGACTTGTCTTCACAGACTTCTAAGCCCACTTTACCTGCCGCTGCTTCAAGTACCAGCATCATATCTTTCAGCTGTGTCTTAAGTGTTTGCCAGCAAAGCAATGTCATCAGCAAAATATAACTCAATTTGCCTTGTTTAGTCCATGGAATGCTAAAGTCCAATTTATTCATTGACTTTTTCATAGTATACTCCATGAAAGAGATCCAGCCCTTGCCCATTGCTTTACAGGGTTCCACAGGGCTCTGAGAATGTTGTGGGTCCCATCCCCGAGGGAGATACACCTGGTGGGACCCAGAAAAAGGGCATTCTCTATAGTGGCTCCCTCTGGAAGATCATTCCCCCAGATATTAGAATGGTCCCCAGTCTAATACTCCTCCAGAAGGTGCTAAAGACTTGGTTCTGCCAGCGGGCCTGGGGAACCTGGAGCAGGATGGTCCCATTAAATGGCTCATGTGATCTGCTGTCACTGGGGTGAGAGGTGATTTTGTTATATTGGATGTACTATATTAATTTGATTCCTTTTTATTGTTTAAAATATGGTTTTATATTCTGTAAGCTGCCTTGAGTCACCATGGGCGAATAGGCGGCAATATAAATTCAATAAAAAAAATAAATCAGAAATATAACAGGGATAGGACACAGCACCAAGTGTAAAAGTTTATAAAGACAATATATCTCTAGGAATACAGTATGTTTGTAGTATGTTCCATGGTTCTCTATTGACAGACTCAAATGCTATTTTAAAAAAAATAGTTGTTAACCTATTTTTGGTTACTCTCTTACTCAGTGAAAAAACTTGTTCATTGTAGGAGTGACCTTGTCTGAATCCTGCTTGTTCATGTATACATTGCTCAATCTTGTTTTGGAGTAGGGGGCTGAGAGGCGGCTGATATGTCTACAATTATTATCTAGGTTGCCTAAAGGTTCAACTGTACTGAGACAATGTAGTTTGCCTAAGAATCAACAAAATAATTAGAAAATAAATGCTAAGACTTTCATTCAAGTTGAGCCAAGTTTGGTTTTTCTTAATCAACCCGCATAGGAATGTATTGTGCCATTCTGCTGTCATTAAGGAGGGGCTCTTAATTAAAACCTATCATCCCCTATTTATGAGAATCTCTCTATTTTTCGGTTTTTGAAACTTAAGCCGCGGTCTGTGCTGCTGCGGGTTACAAAACTGATACTAGGAAAAAATGCTTTGTTTGCGATGACTAAAGGGAGAAATAATCTTTAAAAGCAGGGTTGAAACCTCGCAGAAGAATCGGGTTGAAAGCGGAGGAGAAGAGGATGGCGCCAAGTCCCCCTTCGCAGCCTTTGGGCAGCGAACTCCCGTCAACCCGGCGAGGCAGCCGAGAGAAATAGCGGCTCTTCCACAGACGAGAGGCACAGCCCCCTCTTACCGCCGATTGGCTGCTCCCCTTCATTTCGAGACTTCCCAGTGGACGGTGAAGCCTCGCCCCCCCTCCCGCTGATTGGTCAAAGAAAGCGGTGGGAATACTGCCAGGATCCCCCGAAGTGGGAGGTCGCTGCGGAGTTCGTGATGGCGGCTGCTTGGCTGATCGCGAAGGGCGCCACCAGCTGCTCCCGACGCTGCTTCCTCGGGGGTTTGTCGTCACTCTGGCGGCGGGGCTGCGCCGGGCTCCCGGTGGACGATACGGTGAATGGCTTGAGCGAGGAGCAGCGGCAGGTATACCCGGCAAGCTTCTTTTAGCGTTAGAAAGCAAGCGTCATCTGCTTGGCTTCCTTCTTGCAGCCTCCGCCGACCTGGTGCAGAGGTCCCTGACTCCCCCTGTTCGTCTGGGGTGTTGGCGTAGGGATCCTTTTCCTTGAGCGGGACCGGACCTTTTCTGGATTCCAGAACTCTGCTCTGGAGCACAGGGGGATAAGGATCCTAAAGAGGCGGACGGGGGGTGGGATCCTGTATGCGCCTGCGATGGTGCCTGCTGAGGCCATTCAGAAAGCGTTCGCAAATAAAATTAGTTCAAGATGTGAGAAATTGTTACAATGTTTGGAGATTTATTTCTTCAGAAAAAGTTGAACAAGCGTGTCATAGAATCTGGTGACTAAAATGCTGCTAAGGATCTCTTAATCTGATTGGCCTTGAAGGTTTGGATCTTGTCCTCGAAGGATATGGTTGTTAATATTACTAGTCACAATTTAATTCTGCACATTGTTAGTTTTTTGCTGAAAACTCCCTCTTAAAGAAATTTGAACTGAGCATTGTGGAACAATGCTAGACTAATCAAACTTGTGGACCTTATTGTCTGCAGTGGGGTTGATGAATACCAGTTTAATTTTTTAAAAAGACTAAACAAATGCAAAAAATAATAATTAAAAAGCAGATTATTGAGCAGTGAATCAGGATAATTTCCAGATTGAACTACAAAGTAATGCTATAAAAAGTCAAGAAACAAATAACATTTTGATATATAAAACGGATATGTTTTTGTGGAAGGGTCATACACAATTTTTCTGATTTTAAAAGGCTCTTTTCCTGTTTGTTCTTTCAGTTTAAAAACATCCAAGAATATTGACATACCTTTTAAAGAAAGGAATTTGAATTTTAGAGATTCATTTTATTCTTCATTGCAAAAGTAGGTTTTTCTTATTTGTGCCTAGCAATAGAAAGCCAGTTTGATGTAATGGTTAACAGGTCAGACTGAAAAATCACGAGACTAAGAGTTCTAGCCCTGCCTTAAGCATAAAGCCAGCTGGATGACCTTTGGCCAGTTATTTATTTATTTATTTATTTATTTATTTACATTTCTATACCGCCCCTCTCCTACATTTCTATACCGCCTCTCTCCCAACAAATGGGACTTGGGGCGGTGTACAGGCAATTTAAAATAACCATAGGTAACAATAAAAACCTAAATAAATCTAACTAAAAGCTACTAAAAATACTATAAAAACAGTAAAAATTAAAATTAGAAAATTAAAATTATCAAAATGTTTGGTATCCTAAAAACACCCCGTTTATGGCTCAGCCAGGCCAGCTTGTTTAAAAAAGTGTGTTTTCAGAGCACGCCTGAAGGCCAACAAGTCCGTACAGGACCGGATCTCTGGGGAGAGGTCATTCCATAAGGCGGGAGCTCCCGCCGAGAAGGCCCTTACCCTCAGGGCCGCCAGTCGGCGACATCCCAATGGCGGAATTCCAAGGAGGCCAACCCTGTGGGAGCGCACGGGTCTGTGGGAGGCTGAAGGCGGTCGTAGGCGGACCTGTAAGTACCCAGGTCCCAAGCCATGGAGCGATTTAAAGGTCATAACCAAGACCTTGAAGCGCACCCAAAAAGCCACAGGAAGCCAATGAAGCTCACGCAGGAGCGGTGTTATATGAGGGGCTCTCAAGATTACCCGCACGGCCGCATTTTGGACCAACTGCAGTCTGTAAATTCTTCTTCCCCTTTACAGTATAGCCTTAAGTTTAGTTGCTATGATTTCATTAATATTTATTACTTCTATGAAATGATTTCTGTATTGAAGCAGAAGTGCGATCATATATTTATTCCTTCCTTAATATCACACTTCCACCTGACATCTTCAAGAATGTGGTTTTCTCCAAGGGAATCCCAAAATGGGAGCATCTACATGCAGTTATTGAAGGAAGAACGAGCTGATGAGCCCCAGCCAGACAAACCACTGTGTGTGGGGGGGGGGCAGTCTTCGGTCATGTAGGGACAGTGTAGAAGGAGAGGCACCCCAGATGAGCAAGAGGAACAGGCAAGTTCCTCAAGAGGTCAGAGGCAGCTTTTTGAACTGGCGGTGGTGGTGGTGGCCATTTAAAATGACTGCTTTGAAGCTTTGACAACTGGAATAAGATTTTGTGCTGGAGCTGTATTTGAACAGAGTATTGGTACCAGGTGAGTGATTGGCCAATTCACAGGTAAAAAAGGAAACTTTAAAAAAAAATAAAGTCATCCCAGCAAGGAAACAAGCAGCTAATTGGCACTTGGGAATTTTAATGGAGGGAGAAGAACAAAGAGGAAGTTAAAGTACTAAAGCCCCAAAATGAAAATGTTACATTTGGACTTAAAATTGGATTTGGAGAAAATTAAAACTAATACAAAAAAAAGAAACCTGAGGGAAAGCAATTATCAATGAGGATTTGAATTATTTTTGACAGTTTTGATATTGGAAGGAAGAACAAAGAGATTAAAATATTAAAGCCGAAGAAAAGAAAGGAAATAGTACAATTGGATTTAAAACTGAATTTGGAGAAATGATAAACAAGAAAAGGAAAAGGAATCTTAGTGAAAGTATTTTCTATGTTGATTCAAAATACTTTTGCAAGTTTGATACTTTGTAGTTTTGAGAATTGTGGATTGGAGAGAGATATTTGCTGGTGGAAAAAAGCACTTCAAAGACTAAGACGGCAATGACCATTAGTACTGTGAGAAACTTAAAGGAGTATTTGTTTTATTTTAAACTGCTTGGTCTTTAGATCTTTAGAGGAGGTGAAAAACAACAAAGCTTTACATTGGAGTGGATTAAACAACATTCAAACTGGATATTATCTGGGAATAAAGAAGAGTTTACATGGGCTTGAACTTTAATTAAACATAAGCTAAAGTATTCATAATTTTTAAATTGACAATATGTATGAGGAATTAATTGAGATACTCAAAAATATGCATGAATCATTAAAGAGCAATAAAGAGGTAAAAGCCTGGTTAGAACATTAAAAAAAAGATAATATAAATGAGAAACAAGAAAATAATATTGAAGGAGGAGCAATTGAAGGTAAAACGTTAGATGATTTACATTGGAATTTACAGTAACAAAAAAGAATAGAGAACGGGGAATATTCCCCCAAAAAGAGTCAGTCAAAGGGAAGAGAAGGAAATGGAAAAGGATAGGATACTTGAGAAGTATGCAAGTAATACATAAAGTTAGAGAAAGGACTAAGAAGAAAGGATATAATAAATATAAAACAAAGAAAAAGAAGAAGAGAAGAGAATGGGATGAAGGGAGAAAAACATCAAGAAGTGGAATGCTGGAGAGACCAAGAGAAAATGGTTAAAAGGGGAAGGATGGAAAGGGGGAAGTAAAATAAGGGATATATTAGTAGATATAAGGGAACTATGTTAATATTAGTAAATGCATCTTAGCAGTAAATATGTTGATGCATATTGTTTATTGTAAAATGGATCGGCAGATGAAATATGAAATGGTAATTATTTATTTATTTATTATTTCTAGAATAAGAAATTAGGAATTAAGAGTGGATAGTGATATTGCTTATTATGTACTAAGTGTTTTAATTTAAGAATTGAATGAGATGAAGTACATTGTTTATAGCTAAAATGTGGTGGGGATTTTGAGAAATATATTTAATAAATGGAGAAATAAGATAATTAATTGAAATGATGTTAAGAAATAAGGATGATATTAAAATAAAATAAAAAAATAGGGAAAAGGATGTTTTAGCAGAAATTGAAATAAGTAAATTGTGCCTGGAAAAAAAATTGGATATCTATGTTATAATTTGTAATTGATTGTTGCTAGAAGAAGAAATTAGGAATTAAGGATGGATAGTGATATTGAGTATTAGGCATTAAGAAGAAATTAAGATAAGAGGTGGCAGGTCAGTTAAACTAAAGGGTTCAATGTAAGAATTGAATAAGAAATATATAATAAATGGAGAAATAACCACTAATTGAAATAATGAGAAATTAGGGTTTGAAGGGCAATTGGTGTCATTGTTTATATATTATGTATAGAAGGCATTAAGACAAGATAAAAAAAAGTAGGGAAAAAGAATATTTTGGCAAAAATTGAAATATCTAAATTGTATTTGGAAAAAAGAAAAAAGAAAACTGGAATAAATTATAAAAACTAATGCATAACTGTTATAAGTTGTATAAGATATGACCTGGACAGCACTCTGTTCATAAAATATGTATATGAAAGAAAAAAAATTAATAAAACCTTTTTTATTTTTAATAAAAGATATAACAATTGAGAAAGTGGTGGTGGGGAATCTGACGTGTAAAAGAATCTGCAGTTTGTTTCCAACTTTCAAACTACAGTAGGAGCTGCTTATTTTGGGGATCTGATGTTTAATAGCCAAATCATATTTTCTTGGTGGTCCCAATTCCTATACCAATGTTCCTCCCATGAGTTCTTTCCTGAGGACTCTGTGAAAATCTTGGTACTCAACTCTTGGTACTCAGTTCATCCTCCTCCTTTTCACCCTTCTGTTATTTAACTTTGCTTTTGATGACATAAGTGATTTTGGTAGTTCTCTGTTCCTGCTGGTTCTTTGACCACTAGGTTTGAAAGTGCAATTGGATCCTTTGGTTACGTGCTCCACTAATAGGAGACTCCAAAATATGACAACTTCCAGATGTCTGAACTGACTGATCCTTTTGTTTAGATTATGCTCCAAAGCTGATGCTTAGATTAGTGCTGGCTGGATGAAGCTATGGGAGATTTGTCTGGTTTTCACAATGCCATGTTTATATTTCATATGGATTTCTTGTTCAAAGTTGACCTTGCTGTGACCTGCTAGAACCATGTCCACTAGGATTCCAGGTTTAACTTACCCACAATAGCATTCTTTTTCATATCCTTGAGTAATCTGTGAATGCGTCATCCAGAACATGTCAATCCTTTCATGTGAGTCATCTTTCTAAACTCTTGTCCATCCAATTTCAGTTTGTGATGCTGTCAGCAATGGCTGTGTTTATTGAGAATCCTGATGAATGTTGGCTTATTTGGAAAAAAGCAGTGGGCTGGTGCAGACTGGCCAGCTGCAAAGTCTCACTTTTTCTGCTGGCAGGGATATCTAACCAAATCAAGTCAGGTCCTTCCACAGTAAACCAAAAGTTTGCCTTTTTTCCTACTAACAAACTAGAATAGTAAGCCAAAAATAAAAGAGGGAAGAAGCAAGTAAGTGTTCCCACAATAAATTAATAACAAGAAAAATGTCTATTTTTTGATCAGCAGCTCCTGACTGTAAGGATTGTGGTTAGAGGAAGATAACACACTGGCTATTCAGGGCAAGGCCAAATTCCTGAAAATGTTGGCTTAACATGATGTGCAAACATGGCTAGTCTCCTTTTTTCCTTGAGTTCCACATTATACCAAAGTGCTGACAACCCTTGATGTACTATAAAGTTGCATTTATTATAAAGTTATCAAAATACATTAGAAGTTACAGTACTAGATTTTTAATATTTGGCTCTATTCAGCCACATATCAGGTAGCAGTAGTAACCTTAGTAACCTCCAAAATTTTAGTGACTTTAGATAATTGGGAGGTATAATGGAGAGCTACATATTAATATTGTTTTGGTTTTATGTTCTTCTTTGGATTGGTTCCCTTGTCATGAACTAATATCGTATCACTGCTTCTATTTTCTATGTGCGGCATAAGTTGGTTTATCAGGAAAAATTAAGTATATTTCTTTTATGTTTAGGATTTCTATACCAATGATAGAAAGCTTCTTGTTTAACTGATAGACTTGATTTAGACAAAACTGCTTGTGTTGAAGTCTTACTGATTTCAGTGGGTGACTAAAGCTCATGCTTTAAGTACTAATATATCTCATTTGAATATGGTTTAGCATTTTTTTAAAAAAAGCTGTCATGCCAGGCTTTCTCTCTTCGTTAATCAAACTAATCTTTTCAGTGTCTTTTTCTCTTTATGCATTTTGACAGGAAGAAAGTGATCTAGCTTTTGCAAATAATTGAAGGCAAGGGTGGTGTAGGAGAAAATACAGCATGGATTAGCAAATTAATTTTAAAAAAGCTATTTGGTTGGGGGAAAGTACTAGTTTTAAAAGGTCCTTTGGTTTTGTAATTTCAAAATAGTTAACAACAGTACAGAACTTCAGTTCCAATGCTCACCTTCATTCACAGCCCCAATGAGAAAAAAAGGAGGACTAGAATGCTCCAGGCATATGGATTCTGAGTACTATTATAACCTTGGGAAAAATGTCATAATGTCTGACACTTACACTTCAGAAACAGGTGTCCACAAGTAAAGATTTATGTTTTTAAGTTGCATATTAGTAGCTTGCGCCCAAAACTTGATTTCTCGTTCACAGAAAAAGAAATCTGAAAGAAATGGATTGTTGGTTCCTCTTTCAGTGGATCAGCTTATTTGAACCTGTTTCACCAATAATTAAAAGTGAAGTGCTGCACATCACAAACTAGCTCTGTTCGGGTCAATTTGTTGAGTATGCCTCTGCCCTCCCCCCTCCCTCCCAAATCATTGCTTAAGGGC